>PVKB01005579.1:0-91679 GCA_004027205.1 Ctenodactylus gundi | reverse complement strand
GCAATTCCTATCAAAATACCTACAAGTTTCTTCAAAGAACTTGAAACAATCCTTAAATTCATATGAAACCAAAAGAGACCAAGAATAGCCAAAGCAATCCTGAGCAACAAGACCAAAGCAGGAGGCATTACAGTTCCAGACATCAGGCTATACTATAAAGCCATAGTTGTAAAAACAATTTGGTACTGGCACAAAAATAGACAGACCAGTGGAACAGAATTGAAGATGTAGAGACAAACCCAATTATCCTCAATTAATTAATCTTCAACAAAGGGGCCAAATGCATACAATGGAAAAAGGACAGTCTGTCCAACAAATGGTGCTGGGAAAACTGGACATCCTCATGTAGAAGAATGAATCTAGCCAAACACCTATCACCATGCACCAAAATCAAAATCAAACTGGATCAAAGACCTAGACATTAAAAATGAAACACTAAACCTTCTAGAAGACAAATCAGGCAAATTTCTAAAAGACATAGGGGTAGGCAAAGACTTTCTTGACAAGACACCAAGAGCAAAAGAAATTTTCCCCATTATCAACAAATGGGATCTTGTCAAATTAAAAAGTTTCTGTACAGCAAAGGAAACTATTAACATTGTAAAAAGAGAACCAACAAGAGTGGGAAAAAATATTTACCACAAACATCTCAGATAAGAAGCTTATAACTAGAATATACAAGGAGTTGAAGAAAAGTAAGCCCACCAAAATAAAGGATCCTCTTGAAAAGTGGGCAAATGAAATGAAGAGACAGTTCACTCATGAAGACATGCAAAAGGTCAATAGATACATGAAAAGATGTTCAACATCTCTAGCCATAAGAGAAATGCAAATCAAAACAACGCTAAGACACCATCTCACCCCAGTGAGAATGGCTTGTATCAACAAGTCAAGTAGTAATCAGTGCTGGCATGGTTGCGGGGAGAAAGGAACCCTCCTGTACTGCTGGTGGTAATGTAAATTTGTACAATCCCTTTGGAAAGCAGTATGGAGGTCTCTCAAAAGACTAGAAATAAATGTCCCCTTCGATCCAGTGACACTTCCCCTGGAATATATCCAAAAGAGGTCAAAACAACACAAAACAGAGATATTTGTATACCCATGTTTATAGCAGCACAACTAACAATAGCTAAAATATGGAAGTCACCAAAATACCCGTCAACAGACCAGTGGATACACAAACTGTGGTATTTATACACAATGGAATACTATGCATCAATAAAGTTCAACAATGTGGAGGCTTTTACAGGCAAATGGAAGAAACTTGAGAACATCATGCTCAGTGAAGTGAGTCAGAAGCAGAAGGTGAAACATCGAATGGTGTCTCTGATATGACAGTCCCAGAGCACAACTCCTATGGAGCTTAAAACGAAAAACAAAGTGAAACAGGGGGTCATGTAGGGGAGGAGGGAGGGAGGGTAGGGGAGCGGGAGGGACAAAAGGAGAGTGGGAAAGCCCTTGTCACTTTGACAAGACACATGTGAGCATAGAAGGCTCAACTCCATTGTAAACCTTGAATTTTGCACATATATGTACCAATAAAATGGGGAAAAAGTGTAACAAATTTAATAGCAAAATAGCTAAAAAGATGAAATAAAACAAAGGACACCATCATATGAGATACACATATAACTGAGATACAATAGAATGTTTCCCTGCACTCACTAGGTAAAGTCTCAAAGTCAATTTCACTGTTCAGAAAATGTCACTGTTATGAGGCTTATTAAAATCCCACATCCCTTGGGTTGGGCCATAGAAACAATGCTTCTTCTTGTTCCCACCCAATGTCCTGAGCTATGTATGACAACAAAATCGCGTACAAGAGGATCAAAAGCTCAAGAATAAAAGAATTGGGGGAGGAGTGAACAAAAAGATTCACAAATATTTTCTAATTTACTAATTTGTGGCAAGTAGGTTTGGTACACATACAAAAGGTCAAACACAAATAATCAGATTAGTCTTTAGCTAATTTTTAATTATATGAGACATCTACTGAAAAAATGAACTTGAGGTCCTGTAAACAACTTGATATAAAGATTTTATAGACGATTGCAAAGGAAATAGAAAACAAGAGAGATCAAAATTCTTAGACATAGGTGAAAAGGTTGTTGCCTGAGAATATAATTTCTTTTTTGTCATCACTGTGTGTTTAAACACTGTCAATATTTTTCATTTATTTTTTCCCGTATTCTTTTCATTCTTCAATTTTCAGCCTCATTTTGAGAAAGAATGGCAACCTCAGCTCAGGTTAACAGTAATACTGGCACGCCCCCGTGTGGAACACAAAGAAACTGCTTATGTACTCTGGCTCGCAGGCCCAGTCCTTCCTAGATTTTCTAGCACTGAAGTAGCTATGTCACTGCACTGCACAGCAACTTGATTCCTGCAGGTACTTCAACCAGGCAACTGTTTCAGCTCCGATGGGTCATATTCTGAGGTCGCTCACTTTCCACTATAGCTCGTGATCTACAGGGTCTGCTCATCTGGCACTTTTGTGCTGGCAAATTTCCAAGGCTACCTTAAATGCAGATACTGCCTACATGCTACTAAAGATACAACCAAAGCAACAGGTGAGGCTTGACTTTAACTTGTTTTAGTATGGTCTCAAAACAACTACTCAGGTAATATTTTCAAGGTTAGCACAATATATTTGTGATCACTAACAAAACAGGGAAGAAATTCATGGCAAAATTTTTCATGAGGAAGAAAGGCTGTTTCTTGTACTCTTTCCCAGTTGCTATCAAAAAGTATACAAATGATTCTGTGTATTACCAATCGACTTGTTATCAAAATTATTACCATAAGAAGCAGAAATAACTAAAACTTCCAAACTAATAAACTGTAAGACTCATTTATACCCTCATAATAAGGAATATAAATAAGAGGACTTAGGCCCTGTGTTAACAACATATACTAAAATTTTAAAACTTGTCAATTTCCCCTTTCACTTTTGTTGTATTCCATCATCATGAATTTATCTGATTAGAAGTACATCTTTCATGGTTGTTTTAAAAGCTAAGAGAACCACCAGGGGACAGGTGTTGTAATTCTAATACTCAGGAAGGCTGAGGTAGCAGGACTTCAAGTCCGAAGTCCACCTGGGGCAAGTTAGTAATAAATGTTTAAGGTAAATAGGACCACCGCAAAATTAAAAAATAGGGGTTGGGATGTGGCTCAGTGAGAAGGGTCCAAATCCAACTCTGATACAAAAAGCGAAATCAGCTTTGTATTAAAGAAATACAAAAAAAGGTACTTGGTCAAAATATAAAGACACCCTGAAACTAGGTTCCTCTTATTGCTTCAGATGTTTATCTTTGAAACAAATTACCAAATGCTGAAATGTAATAGGTTTCCATGTGTAACAGAACTTTCCTACCCTAAATGGGCCAAGCGTCCAGCAGTGACATCACCTGTGAAAGGGGATTTCTGTGTGCAATGCTGCGCACCCATAGCCTGCCACAGAAGCTGACCATGCCACTTCTCCTCTTCTCTCTAATGCTCCACCTGTGTCCTGTGTCCTGCCCAAAGTTTGACAATGTGCAGGTCCAAGGGGACCAGCTTTAATGTTAAATAATATGCTGTACTCCCCTCCAAAACCTCCAAGCCAAATTTCTAATTTTCAAATCAATAAAACAAATAAAACCTCTGAGAGTCTTGTATTTCCCTCCTAAAGGGATGATACCACCACCCACTGAGACGGCCAAGACAAAACTGAGCTTTTCTCCTATATTCTCTATACTCATCCAGCTGCAAAGTAACACCCCTCCCAGGGACTCAGTCTCCTGAGTCTTCTCTTCTTTAATCCCAAGGCTATAGCTTTAGAGAACTTCCTCACCAACATCCACCAACATGGACAGTGGCCAAGTGCTACTGTCCCAGTACATTTGGTTCTACATTCCCTATTCCAAGGCATTCCCAGCCACTCTGTGCATACCCCCATCCCAACTGAAGTAGGTTACATACCAGCCACCCCCCAGCTCCATGCTGTGTTTATTTCTATTGCTATGTATTTGCAATACAGAACTACGTTTGATTTGGAGAACTGGTGCATACATGTTCTGTGTCTTAATCATTTTAGTGTCTGCTCCCCTACTCCGTCCTCCAGCCTCCTCCACTTCCCAGACCCTCTTCTTATCTGTTTTATTTAATCCAATATATCCAAAATATTTCAACATGCAAAGCAAAAATCATCAGCAAAATATTTTAGTCTTTCAAAAACATGCTGCCTATTTTATGCAGAACACAACTGAGTTAGAGCTGCCCCTACCTCGACGCTCAACATCCATATGCGGCCAACAGCTGGCATTTTAAAAGGACAGCACAGATTTGGACCGAAATTAAATAACCCATTGCAGTGAGGAATATCTATCTTATAGATTAGTTTATTCGTTGTTTTTAACTCAAGATTCTCAAAGAAGACTTTCATACAACTTCACAGATAACTCATTTGTGAAAACCATTTCAAAAGATACAGAAAAAGGAATAGTAGCTTCTATTCTGAGAAGCCATTTACAACAAGATAACTTAGTAGTTTAAACTTTATCTTAATGTTTTGACTGGAAAGAATGAATGCCCTTCGGTCTTAAACTTTTAATAAAGAAACAAAGTTAAATCCAGAGAGATTCCTATAATCTTATCTATATAGCATTTTTAAATAATCATTCTTGAGAACTATTAAAATTTGATTTCCACCAAAATGGTATTTATCTCAATTTGACTGAAACTTAGCCTGCATTAAAAGGTAGTTTTTATATAGATACAGCTGCATTGAAAAAACTTCATTAATAATCTCCTAGCCAATATTTTGCATTTTGTAATGCAAAAGTAAAACAAAGCATTGAGGAGGATGCTGTCAGACATTCAACATATGCAGCTAGGTCCTGTTTCCAAAGAGCTGAAGTATTACTATGGAAAATGTTTTCCTAACTTCTTTTTATCATGAGGGGATCAATTTCTCCCCAGATCCCAGTAATAATCCTAATTTCTACCACTACTCAACAACAAAATTTAAAAGAATGAAATTAAAGTGGTAATATTTTAAAGCTTTAAAGTCCCAACACATTGCTTTTTTTTTTTAAGTAGTAAAACAGGCAGCAGCACGCACTTACTCAGCCTCCAGGCCATCATCGATCATCGCCCGCACCGCGCAGGGCAGCTCTGCACTTGAATGCTGAGGCAGCGATGCCACATGGCAGAACAACGTGGTTCTTCTAACCCTGAAAAGCATGAATAAAAATGCCCACGTGAGAACACAAACTGGAGTTACAACCAAAATAGACCTCTTAGCAAGTGACTCTTTCTTTTTAGAGTGAGAGCCCAGGGAAAGTGACTTCACTGCCTGGTGGGGAGAGGGACTTGTTAACTGTTGTCATCCTTTCTGTTTTCAGAAATCTCTCTGGAAACACAGTGTGGGCCAAGCCCCGACTACCCAGGAGGCTGAGGCAGAAGGATCCCAAATTTGAGGCCACTCTGAGCAAATGTGTGAGACCCCCTAAATAAATCTCTTTGGGAAGAAGCCCAACTTGGTGTAGGAAAATAGTGTATCCTCTCTGATCACTTTTTAACCAATCTGTTGCCTCCACAGGTGGAAATTTGCTCTCTCTAAGCAAATACTATTATCCAAACTAATAACTCTCTTGAAAGTAAAAAGGGTTTGTAAAAGATTTACTTACTGCCCAATAAATGAATTTCACATTATTTATCTTATTCTTAAAAATAAAGCAACTGTATATCCACTACATTACAGTAACATTTTAAAGGTGCCTTCACATGAACACTGAAAACATCATAAGCAGATTAATTCTGATACATAATCATGCACTGTAATTGGTCTTCCTAACATTCTCTCTCCTACTGTCACTGGTATTTTTCTATTTATCCCATTAATTTTCATTTTTCCCAAAGCTGCCACCATGTTTTTCAAAGTTTCCCCTCTATTAGGTAACCTGAAACCTTGACCCCATCAGCGACTCTTCTCTACTATTACCTTTCCCAAGAAAATACTCTTTACAGGTGCTCAAGTACCTGGGAAAGCTCCAAGTACATTCTGGTAAGTAGACACACTCTCCATTTTATGTTACCAAAGTTAGAATACTTTATCCAAACAGTGGGATTTCTTCCATCCCCCCCATCCCCCCGTCCTCTCCCATGTCTCTCTGTGACACACTCTGACACAGGCTGCCTCTTCCCAGTACAATTATCACTGGTCACTTCCCACCATAAAGCTTTCAAGGGCTTCCCACTGCTCTCAGGGCATTATTCACAACCTCTAATGTGGTCTCCAAAACTGTGCCCAACCTTGTGCCCTCCTACCTTTCTGGCCACACACACCTTCTTTCAAATCCCCAAAGTACCAGGTTCTCTCTCCTCTGTCCTGAGCCTTTGCAGGATTAGCTCCCTTAGCAGAAGTGCTTTTCCAAGGCAAGGCTGTCATTCCTATCCCACACCTCCACAAGCCCACACACCCAACTACATCATGCTCATCTTCCCATGCAGAAAGCACTCCTGCTTTTCCTGTAAAGCTCTCTTCCAAACCTATATGATTTATCTGTGTTTTTAGAAAACCCATCTCATGCCTGCTTGATTCACCCCTGAACCACCACTCTAGCCAGCACAGGGCTCTATTCAATTCAGTTATTTTGATTTGTTTCTGTGACCCAAATGCTCATAATCATAAGTCCAACTGTATGGCTGCTTTTTCCCTCTATACATATAGGAAGAATCTGATCATTATGTAAATATTCTGCTTTCTAAGGAGGAGGAAATGAGGGGTAATGGGAACAGAGAGAGGCAGGCCTTCCCCTTAATCTCACATTGCCCACTTCTCTAATCCAATGTTACAGGACAAGAAAGAACTCAGTGCCTCTATTGCCTCCAATTCCTGCTTCTGATTTTCCTAGAGTTCATTCCAATCAAGCCTTTATCAAACTTGCTTCCCGAAGTGGCTCCCATTAAAGTTGCCAACAACCGTGACCTTGAAATACCCAGAGCCAGGTACTGAGACAGACACTTGAATAATCTCAACCAACCATCACCCTATGAGGCAGGGACCACTTTTTAACTCAGAGTCCTTCACAGGATGCATTTAACAGCAAATGGGTAAAAACGAGACAATTTCACTGACGCAAGGGTGGCTTTCCTGCCCTCACATCACTGGACTTGTGGGCAGCCCGAAGCTGACTGCTCACCTCCTCATCTGAGCCCTTCACCTGCCTGGTTTACAGTCCCCCCTCCCTCCCTACCTGTCCCGCTACCTCAGCAGCTATTCCTTAACCTTCTTACTTTCCCAGTTTCTGCAGGCTCAGTCAGGATTCAGGGTTCTCACACTTTTCTTCCTTTCCATTCACTTTTCCCCCTTTCTTTTCTTCCTTCTATTTTTAATAGCACTGCTGACTGAACCCAGGGTCCAAGCACACACTCTACCACTGACCACAGCCCCCCTCCCCCCGTCCTTTTTATTTTCTAGAGCTAAGTTGCCCAGGCTGGTCTTGAACTTGAGATCCTCTTCCATCAGTCTCTGGAGTAGTGGGGTTGCAGGTGTGCACCACCATGCCCAGCTACGTCACATTTCTTTTCTATTCTGCACTTCCTCTTTCCACTCACCTTCAAGATATCTACTAGAGCTTAGGTCTCCTCCTGCAACTCACGATGCACATGGTCAGCCATCTCTCTTGGGTGTCGAACAGCTGTTCCAACTGCACCTCACCCCCTGCAGACTCTTGCCCCTCTCCCCTCTGCCTGACTCTCTGATAGGCTTCCCCATCTCAATGGGTACCAATCCAATTCTCAAGGTATCCTGGCCTTTTTTCTGTCTCTCACACTCAACATGTAATGTACCAACAAATCTTACTGGCTCTCTCCAAAAAATGTATCGAAATCCTAACTACTCCTCCCTATTTCCCATGGCTCCTGCCAACCATACCTCCCTCACCTCCACCTGGAACACCGCAATAGCCTGCCAGCTGGCTCAGTTCAAAATAAAAGAGTAGATTGACATTGGTAAAGTCAGATCATGGCACTCTTTCACTCAGAACCCACCAACTATGTCCTTTCTCATTCTGACAAGGGCCTCCAGGGCTCATGGCTGACCCCATGTTATGGTTCTCTTTTGCCCATCCTTTTTTCTGAATGGCTCCTTGAGCTCACACGTGAGCGCATTCCTGCTTGTGCTTTTCCCTCACCCATTCAAACTGTGCTCTCACTCACTTTGGGGGGGGGGGGGGGTGTCAATCTCAAAAGCCCACCTACCAGAATGCTGCATCCACACATGCTGTATGCAACTCATCCCTCCATCATGCCTTCCGTTCCCCCCACCCTGGCTTAGTCTGGTCTAAATTCACTCATTCACTATACTCTCTTAACCTAACTGCCTCCTCTCTTCTTTCTAAAACTCCCTAAGGGAAAGAGGGGGAATCTTTTGTCCACTAGTGTATCCATCTGGTGTCAAGAACACAATAATATGCCTGGCCCATAACAGATCCACAATACTATTAAGTAATAAATAACTGGAAATAGTATGTTAATCTTACCATGGGTAGGCAATTCAAATACATCTCCAGACCCTACGACTCTGAAAAGCGAGTTCTTGGAAAGCATGAACCATGTCAAGTGTAAACCTGCACCACAACCTCCACATACAATACTATAAATATTGATGATCACATCTGACCTACCAATTTAACTTCTCTGTATTACATGAATGTTACTCTAATTTTTTAAGTATTCCACTTAAGTCCCAATGGTCAATACTGAATGTTCTCAACTTATCCTGCAACTGTCCAGACACTTCCTCCTTGTAGGAAGCATCTGGCTACTTCCTGATGCTTGGCCCTTGTGCACCGTCTTGAGGCTGTCATGATGGAACTGTGCTGCAGCTCTCACACTAGCTATCTGCAGCACTGCCTGAATGGAGACTTGGTAGCTATCTATGTAGACGCTTAAGCTGGACAGTAGAAAAATGAGTGATGGAGAAGGTAGTGTAGCTGCTTGTTTCTTACAATGTGCTTCTGTGATCTTAGATGCATCTCAAGTCACCTTAACGCCAACAAGTGTGTGAATAGTCAAGTGTTTCCCCTTCCTTTTCACGAGCAAGCCTGTCTTCCAGGAGCTCCACACATTTCTATCATTAATCCCCAGACCCTAACCTTGAACGCTTAGAACATTTTACCTGTCTATTTAAGTTTCATAGTTACGACAGAAGCAAACTGAATTCTCACACAATTATTCTATTCTTGAACATCATTAACCCTTGTTTCCTTTGAACTTGATATTCAAAATAATTTGCATTGTTTCCTGAGCTATCATCAAGTCATAGTTTAATGAATAGAAACTATGCGTTTTCAACATCTTATTGTCTTTCTTAAGAGTGGAAATAAACCAACACTGGTGAAAATCAGGATAGAAAGTATTATCACACCATACCTAACCTAAAAACATCCATGTATATGAACTACTATAAAACTTAGAGAAGAATTATAGGTTATAAGTAACCTAAAAAACGAACGAAGAACTATGCAAATGTGAATCAATTTATCCACATTATCATACTTAACAAAAAGCCTTATGGTATGTATATATCATCGGACTTCAGAACTACCCCATGGTCTCTTCCTAAACCCCAATAGTGCATCTTTATTATTAGCACGTATATGTGGCATAGAGTGGTCACGCTGAACTTGAGAATTCTGGGAACACACATATGGCATCAGCTTGACATTCCCTTCCCCCTTTTCACTCTCCCATGCCCTCCTTTATGCCCAAACTCCCACCATCTCAACCACTTGACTCTATTATCATTTATACTGAGTTTCGTATATTAGAGGAAGCATGTGATATTTAATCTTCTGAGTCTGATTTGCTTCACTAAGCATAATGGTCTCCAGTTGTACCCATTTACCTACAAATAACTCAACATCTATCTGTCTTCACAGCAGAGTAGTACTCCATTGTGTGTATATATACATTTTTTCCATCGTTCTGTTGATGGGTATTTTGACATCTTCCACAATTTAACTGTTATTACCTATATTACTATGAATCTGGATATACTAGTATCTCTGTTATATGGTGCTTTACTCATTTGGAAAGATGCCTAGAAGACGTTATCACTGGGTCAAATGGAACATTTGTTTTCAGTTTCCTAAGGAATCTCCATACTGCTTTCCATGGTGGTTGCACCAGTTTACGGTCCCACAAGTAATGTAGGAAAGTGCCCTTCTCCTCACACCCTTGCCAGCATCTACTGCTTTCTGAGTTCTTCATAGAAGCCATTCTCACTAGGGCAGTACCTGAGTGTCACAGCAGCACATCTTACATTGCAAAATGATGGGTCGGCTTTTACCATAAGCAGCTGATAATTAACACCTATTTTTAGGACTGCACTGCTGTCGCTGACAATCTTAAGCCTACAGGGCAGACTAAGTTGCCTTTTTTTGTTGTTGTTGTTGTTGTTAACTCTCTGTAGTAAGCCAAAGGAACACAAGCACTCCTAAATAAAACTGCACTGTTATAATCACACTGGGGTTTATCCATTTACACTTTTGTGGAAAGATAGGTAGTTGGCTATATTTCACCCTCAAATACGTCAGGAACAAACTACTTGTTCCACGTCACATTAGTGGCAGAGACAAAATTACTTTGTTTTGAAAACCTGTATTAATGAACACAAGCCATAAAAAGAAAAAGATCCTATTGTTGCCCTTCGCTCTGAAGTGAACTAGACTTCTGTGTGGGTAAAAGTATAAGTCCAGCTCTTAGCTTCCAGGAAAAATGTTGTTTTCCTCCTTCAGAACTTAAAAGCTGCACATTAATCATCAAAGTAAAATATCTCTGCTGGGGTGATTTGTTAGAGGACTTGCTGAGGAGCCAAATAAAATCAACCCCTAAGCAAAAACCACACTCACAATATCTAATATATCTCCAGAAAATAAATTTAAGGGTCCTCTTAAGAGAAGTGGGTTTTGGGCTGGAGGAATGGCACAGTGGTTAAAGTACATCTCTTAGAAGCACAAGGCTCTGCGTTCAGTTCCCTAGCATCACATAAAACTGAGCGTGGTGGCACACACCTGTAACCACAGCGCTTGGAAGCCTGAGACAAGCAGACTGTCCTGAGATTGAGGCCAGAGTAGGTTATACCAGTGAGTTCAGGACCAGCCTGAGCTACTGGGTGAGACCGTCTCAAAAAAAAAAAAAAAAAAAGGAAAAGAAAAGAAAAGAGGAGTGGTTTTCTAAACTCCTTTCTTTAGTACAGATACAAATGGCACATGCCCTGGACTCAGAACCCCCAAGAGCTCCCTCTCCATCACCAACCCTATGCCCCACCCATGCCTGGGGCACACTCCTCACTCCTGACTACCTTCCAGGACACTGCATCCACACGAGCTGTGCTCCTGCATCTTTTACATAACTGTGGTTGAAGATATTTTTCACTAGGTTCTTTAAACAAAGATCCACGTGATACATTTCTGCTCAAGTTTAGTTCCAGGAAATGTTTGGTTTCTGCAGATGTTTACATGTTTCTGGTTGTCAGCACATGAAAACTATTATTCTATGTTTCTTTTCCTCACGTTGGCAACTAGAAAGTGTAAAATCAGATATACTGTCCTAATCTTTCCAATGCTGATACGGGAACAACTAATCCTTCAAATGTTTTAAAAATAAGGTTGTTTTTATTTTCTAAATTACAAAAAAACCCTTATCTATCAAATGTCCAAAGTCATTTTCTTTTCAGAAGTATGAAAAAGCTGTAATACTTAGAAACTAAAAAATTACTTAGAAACTTAAAAAGTTTCAAAATAAAATGAAAAACAGAGAAAAATGTTAGTGTTTTTTCACTTAGCAGGAGTACTCAAAATTACACATTCTTTTTTTGTCCCAAGGGACTGTTCTTCATAAAGAAACAAACCAGCTCTCTATATTCTTTATTCAAATCCCATTCACTAGTTTGAAAAAAAAAAAACTCAAATATGCTCTTTGATTCAATTTCCCTAGCAACATTTAAAAGCCTACAATGTCCAAAATACATCAGAAAGACAGTTCTTCAAATATGACTTTTGAAAATTAAAAAATACTTTCGAAAAGAAGCCAACCTGGCTTCATGACAGGCGTACGTTCCCAGACGTGGCATCTGGCAACCATTGTGGATCACATGAGTGAGCAGTGACCTCAGCACTGTGCTGCTCTAAAAGGCTAAAGTACTATGCGACTGAAAAGTCAGCCAAATCCTCAGGGTCTTTATTTATTATACTAGACGTATACTCCACACTTCCTTAAAATGCAGAAATTACAATAAAATTATACTTTGTCACTACGCAAATGCAGCAAAGAAATTACACATGCTAAGACGGTAAGACCAGAACCTTTCAAAAGTCTGTAAAGCCAGACCCTGAAAATGAGCCACAAACTTAACCCTACCTTTTTTGGTAGACAAAAGAATAGAAAACTAGTAAATTACAAAATTATCTCTGGTTATGACAGATAAGTATCGGAGAAATATAACTTGTCCTGGCACTCAAATCTGAATAGTATTTTTCTAGCAGATCACCTTATAAAAAATACACTAGGAACTTCAATCTATCTTTGGAAAAAAACACTGACAAGTTCATCCAGATGTTGCTTATATTTTAGAACATATTCAGTAAAAAATAAAAAGCTCTCTGATAATTTGGGCTAATAAAATAAAACCTAAAATATCTAACAGAACTTACCACACTGATTTTTTTAAAAAAAGTTACATATCTATGAGTTGTGATCAAAGAAAGGGTGAATATTTAAAAATTTATTACAGTAGAAGATGCTATCATTTATCACTCTCAAAATGCTCCCCCATCACTTTGAACACCAGTCTCCCATTCACCATTTTTCTAAAGCAGTTCTGACGTCTGTCTTTTTTACTGAGTGGCTGTCATTTTGTGGCTGCCTAAATGCCCTCACGTGATCCAATTTTTTAGGGCAATTTCTATGTAACAAACACATTATGGTGTGTCTACATCCACCTTCTTAACCAAAACTGGCAGCATATAACTTCTCCCTCTTCCCCAAAATCAAAATTACTATGAAAGGTAAACATCTTCAATCAACTGAGGACACTGACACAGCCAAGCCACCCACAGAAGGAGACTTCAGGAACTACATCGGAAAGTGGCAAAAATGACAGGACACGGCAAGGCGGGTGTTTGAGAGGACTTAATGGCATGCGTCCTCTACTATTAAATTTTTGTAACTTAAACATTCAATGTATGTTTTGATCACACCTAGCATACTGCCAAATATGGGAAATGAACTGTACTTAATTTATTTACTGGTGCTAAGGGTGAACACAGGGCCATATGAAACTGTACGGTGAAAACAAAGGTATATTTTTTTTCTAACAAAACCATTTTAAGGTTAGCAAACATACGTAGACTATGACAATTTTTTAAAAAATGCTCTACTGTATTATGTTTATGTTCAATTTTATTATATCTATTTAGTCAATAAAAATGAGTATTCTGATGGGTAAAATATTGCAATACAGTTGTCGAGTTAAAAACTTAGATAAGCCCCAGTAAAGCTTTCAAGCCACCTTGTCTGGAAGCACTACGCAGTGCCCATGTGGGGCTGCCATGTACATATTCCAAGCTACCCAACTACCAATGGACGTATACACATAGCACCACCTACTTAGAAACACAGAAGAAAGCACTGTGTGCCAGCAGGCAATTCAGGTGTTTGTCCTCCTGCGAGGAGACTTCACAGGAACCCACGGCCATCCAGCAGCTATTTCTGTAGCATCCAGATGACAGTTCAAGTGTTAGGAAATGAACATCACAACAGTGTGCACACAGGCATGCTGGCTTAGGAACCTTATGTCCCAAATAGAAACCAAATAACTGTATGGTATCAGTCATCACTTCCAGGATTTCCATGAAAGGCACACTCATTTCTGAAAAAAAAAATGGGTACTTCTAGTGTAGCTCAAAGCTATAGCTTCTAACTAAGAACTCAGAGTTCAGGTATAGTTCCTCCCAGTTCAGATACAATTACCAAAGAGAGGTCATGGTTACCACCACAATAAAGTTGCCTAGCAACATGGCTGACTTTCCCCTTTTAACAAGATCAGAGGAACTGAATAGATAAGTTCATCCAAGGTCAGTTTCGTTCTGAAAACATGTAAAATAGCTTCAGTCATTCTGCAGGTACCTTCATAGACCTAAAAAGAATAAGAAAAAAATCCTAGCAGGATTAGAAAAGAACTTGGTTAATTTCCTTAAAAACTACAAAAAGCCATACTTAATTCTTAATACTAGAGTATTTCCTTTAATAGCTAGGAAATGTAACAAAGTTGATTACAATTATCATTTCATTAATAATACAGGTTTCACAGTAAATACAATAAAAAGATAGAAATGAAACATAAAACTTCAATGAAACCATCTTTACTTTAAAGTGAGAACTGTTTATCTAGAAAATTACAAAGAAAAACTATTAGTATAAAAAGTTCACCAATGATGTTAAATGTTAAAATCAATATACAAAAATTAGTAATAGCAACTAGTAATTACTAAAAAAAAATTAGTAATTTCTAATAGTAATTGTAGGGTGTCAGAGAGGCTTTCACTGAGACTTCAGAACAAGACCTAAGTGGCCAAGCAGTATGTCCCTGAGAAGGCAGTGGGTACATGAGGCTGAGAGAGTGAAGGGAGAAGTGCAGAGAAGACCCTAGTTGGAGATGCCGGAACTGTGGAGTATCTGTCAAGAAATGCAGCAGGAAGCAAGCAGAACCAGCCTGAGAAAATCAACATCAATTTCAACCCTCAAGGCCATAGAGGTGGGGCTGCCCAATCCCTTGGGAGTTCACATCTTGCCCAATCCCTTGGGAGTTCACATCTCACCACAATCTACAGACAGAGTTACAAGGCTTAATGTTTACCCTGCAGGGTTTCCCTCTTGCTTTGTTCCCATTCTGTTTTATCTCCCTACCCTGACTCAGCCTCCTCACTTCAGGAATGAGATTATTCACTCCTGATCAGTGTATGTTGGAAGCACTTTCTTTTTGAGTTCTACAGGGGCTCACAGTTCAGAGTTTGAGTCTCAGATGAGACTTTGGACTTGTACTTTTATGTGATGCTGGAATCGCTAAGACATCAGTGATTCTTAAGGATGGACTCTGTACAATGAGAAGAACATGAACGTTTTGAGGGGTGGAGGCAGAATTTTAGGGTTCAGACTAACTGTCCACCAAAAGTTTATCATTCAGAGGCAGAGCTTTTGAAAGGCGAATGGATCGTGGGGACACCACTCACCAACAGATGAATTCACTGCTGAGCTCATGACCGACTACACTGTTCAGAGGTAGACAAGGTGGTTCATTGAGGGCATAAGCTGGAAGGGCATGCTCTTGTCTTCAGCTCCTTCCTTCTCTCACTGCTTTCTGGCTGCCACAATGTTAATCACTTTCCTCCATGATGCTATTCTATCACTGCCACTACTACCACTGAGCCAGATGACCAGATTTTTAAAAACAGAACTAAGTAAACCTCTTCTTCAAGTTGCAGGAGTGTCAGATATTTTGCTCCAGTGACGAAGAACTGACTAATATAGAACAAGAAATCCCAAGGAAAGATGGCTCAATGATGTCAACAAAGGTAAAAGTTCCATCTGTTTTTCTGTTCTTCCATTCTGAGACCAGGTCCTGCTCTGTAATCCACGCTGGTCCTAAACTCACTACATAGCCTAGGCTGGCCTCAAACTCCTAGCAATTCTCCTGTCTTAGCCTTCCAAACACTGAGATTATAGGTATGTACCACTCCACCTAGCTAATTTTTATGTAGTGCCAGGAACTAAACCCAGGACTGTGCGCATACTAGTCAAGCACTCTAACCACTGAGCTATGCGCCCAGTCCTTTTCTTCCATTCTTAATTTTACTGATACTTGACTACATCCCTTTGTAAGTTTCAAGATGTCTGGAGCTTGAACCACAATGGAGAGAACTTTTTTATTAGCAGGAAGGAAAACCTTTTCCAAAGCTTTCCTCACAATTTTTTTCTCACAGGCCAGACCTGGGTCACATGCTAAGGGAATCTTCCTGACATCTGGAGTCTGATGAGTCTTCCCCAGAGCATGCGGACATTCAGAGAAGAATGAAATCTTGAATATAAATCAAGATTCTACCAGAAGAGGGCACCTGGTATGTGGACATCCTGCTGTCCTAGTTATTTATTCGTTGCGGGGCCAAAATACCAGACATCCACACTTTAAAGGAGTAGATATATACTTAGTTCACAGTTTCAGAAGCTGTCACACATTCTGGGACAGCGGAAGCACACGACAGAGGCTGGAGAGCTGTTCATAGCACTGCAAACAGAAACCAAGTCAAGTAGAAGCAAGCCAATGTGTGGAGATTTAGGCAAGGCTAGAGTTTTCCTAGGAAGGAACTGCAACAGGGTTTTTTCTTCCTTTCTCTACTTAGTTCCAGCTGCCAGTTGGGCTCTTTCCTTCCCAAGGTGAGTGTCCTTCTCTCCTGGCCCACAAAGCAGTAACTAATACCTGAGAGCTCCATGCCTTCCCGCCAGACCCTACCTCCCAATAACACAAAGTAACAGTTCCTCAGTTATTCTACCACCGCCAAGTATGTGATGCCTTTGAGGGACCGCTTCAAACCCAAACCACAGCAGTGGCACACATTTATAATTCCAGAGGTTGGAACAAGGGGGTCATGAGTTTGAGAATAATCTAAGCAACTCTGCAAGACCCTGTTTCAAGATAAAAGACACACTAGGGATGTAGCTCAGAGATGAAGCACTGGCCTAGTATGCACCAGACCCTAGGTTTAATACTTAGTAATGCAAAATCAAAAAAAGAGAGAAAAACAGAAAGACAGAGGAAGAATAAAGGAAGAAAGCAAGAAGTAACAGGTTGCAGAGACAGCAACGTAGGGGTCTGCTATAGTGAAAAATGTAATAGTCCCTTTCTTTATAATATTATATTTGGGATATACTAACTCGGATACAAAGAAATAAAAGACCACCCACCTGTCCTTAAGCAACAGGATAGCTAGAATTTTAACAAAGAAAAATGACACAGAAGTGAAATTGACTTAGTATGAACCAAATAACATAAAGGCTCAGAGATCACAGACTGATGAGATAGTTCAGGTTGTAAGTAACCACAGGCAGTTTGATTCACACTGAGAGACAGAAAGGTAAAAATTTACAAAATAAATATGTGTGCCTGCAGCAGATACTGTGGAGAATATTGAGAAAATCATGTATAAATATGAAGCATCTATCCAGGCACCCAACACTGAGGCCATGGCCTGGAGCTCAGAGGCACAACATATTTATTAAATAGATGGTTAAATGAGTAACTAGATGGGTTTGGATTTGAAATAACCAGCATCTTTTTATCAGAGGACACGTGGAGCCAAAACTAGTCTCAGACAAAATTTCTTGTTTTCAATTAGAATGGACCGAATGAATGACAGACCAAAGTCTGGTCAGTCAGAACGCTGCAACAGTCACCTAGGCAGAAGGTAAGGAGAGCCTGAGTCCCACGGTTCAGCAACTAAAAACCAGGAAGAGGTACAATTCTAAAAAGCAATTGTTGGACAAAAGCATAAATACTTTGCCTATTTTACTTGTAAGGAATGTCATGTACATATACAGAACTGTTATACATTTTAGACTGTCACTGCATTGTGAAAAATAATATGACATCTTTAACCTAGCTTACCTGATCCTGAACTGTAAGTCACTTTCATAGCATTTCGGCTGGATAGTTTCTCTAGGTTTCTTTTCCAAATTCAAGAAGGTGGAGGACCAGACCTGTGAACACCTGAACCATGGGCTCTGTGGCCTCCTAGTGCTGACCACCAAGAATGACAGCTGCTGTGTTCATGATACAATTCTCTCATGAATTCTTCATTAACTAAAACAGTGTGGGCTCCAGGCCTTCGTTTTATTCCCACACATGAAATGATAACACTGCCACCATCTGATGCTACTCACTGCCATACCCAATCTAAAGTTGCAGTAAACCAACAGCAACAAAGCTAAGTCATCAACATCAATTCCAACTGTGCCATTTCCTGAAACAACCCATGAGAAGAAGCTAGTGTTAAAGATTCTGTTTTTGTTTCGGTTTGTTTCCAATGAGATCTGAAGTACTGTGCACTCCTATCTCCCAGACCCCGGGTCCTGAGGGCCTCTTCAGCAACCTGTACCTATGCACTCTGCTTCTCCTGGACTCTTCACGACAAAGGGTAATCAGTGCTTCCTTCCACCTTGCAGAACACTCCCATTTGACTGACCTCCTGTTGGTATGAGCAGGCCCAAGTCACACATGTAGGGGGCTCCACTTCCAACCACACCCCAAGTCCTGTGGCTATTCTGGGAGGCAGCACAGACACTCCAGCTAACCCTGAGGAGCATCAGCTGACAGTGCTCAGCACAAAATATCTTGGGGCTGTTTTCATGGAGCTGTAACGTTTTATACACAGTAATCTAAAGTCTGGGAAAGTTTCTGGACAAGCAAACAATGCCCCGAACAAAGGTAATCGTTAATACTAGGGAAAACAAAAGGCTGTACACAACTCAAGGAGGAAAATGTGTTCAAAGTCACAAAAAGGTAAAAGCTGATTTAACTACGTAGCTATCACAAAGAGGCAAGAAGGCCTGTATACATAGAGTAGAGGGGCCTAAGCAAGGTGAATTCTCCTTTACTATGACGAGTTAAAGTTTGTGACTGTCTTATGTGTCACACATACAAGTGGCAGAACACTGGCCAGGCAGATAGAAAATTACCTGCAGATTCCAAGATAAACAAACCAAAAAGATAAATCCATGTCTTGTGATTTTATAGCTTTGTGCATCCCTCTACATCTCACTACTAAAATCGTCCTCTATTTCCTTGAACAAAGAGTTGATTTTACTACTGGGTCTAAATGGTCTGAAGTAAATGAAAAAATTACGGTTGATTATATATGTTAGGTATAGATACAACAATTCCTGAGGATAAAAAAAGAATCCCTTTGGTTCTTTTTCTAATTATTGCAAATATTTTATTTATGCAGAACCAGTCCCTTAAAATGACTAATGATTTCAGTTATGATTACAATTTTTTTTTTTCTTTTCAGTACTGGGGACTGAGCCCAGGACCTTCACAATGAGCTGATGCCTAGCCCTTTATTTTATTTATTACAGGGTCTCACTAAATTGCCTAAGCTGGCCTTAAACTTGCAGTACTCCTGCCTTGGCCTCCTAAAGTGCTGAATTACCAAAAACAAAATAAAACAAACAGAAACTCAGTTCCTGATTATCAACAAGTATAATGGTATAGTGAAGTATTTTTAATAACCAGCAAGTAAAGCTACATGTCACTAGATGGCACTATACTGTGTAATTTTTTTTTTTTTAAATTAAAGATCCAAACTCATCTGTCAAGAACCCCTTCAAGAGAAGGTAAGGTTAAATTACTCCTGTTTTTGAGATTATTTCATGACTTTAAAAATAGATATGAGTTGATAGAAATGAAAACAATGATATAATCAAGTTAAATATTTTTAGACTCATTTGATATCTTAATTTTTCTGGTATCTGCTAAGCAGAAATAATTCTGAATGTCTCTCCTTTTCCAATGAAATAAAAAGTATAGAAGTGCAGTTCGTGACACACACGTAGTTTATACTGTCACCCACTTTGCGAAGGGGGACCTGTGCTTCCCAGAGGCCCCTGGCTTCAGACCAGAGCTGACCCAAAGCTTTGACTTGAGATCTGGAAGGAGCTGCAGCAGCAGCAGCAACTTCTAAGGTCCCAAATCTTTGTGCTCAGATGTGTCAGTCAGGACACAGGAAGGTCCCAGCTCATCTTCTCACCCTTCAACTCCATGCTTTTTTTCTTTTTCTCAAACACTGAATCTACAGGTGAAAAAGGAAGGGGTCCCAAGCCCGGCATCACATGTGTGGCAAGAGACAAGGCAGTAGTACTCAACAAGTATGTGCTGACTGGCCAAGGGACGTTCAACAACCTGTAACAATGCAGTGAATGACTGAAGTCCTCTTCACACAGTCGCTTCGATGTACTCATACTGTTCTGTCAATTGTGCAGATTATATAAGCTTTTGTATGTATCAAATTATTACATAACTTCTTAAAAGACTAAAGCACTTCAGCCAGGCAAAGTGGCACACACTTGGGAAGCTGAGGCAGGGAGGCTGCACGCTCAAGGTAAGCCTGGGCAACTTACTGAGACTCTGCTGAAAAATTTTTTTAAAGCTGAAGAGGGTAGGGATGAGATTCCTGAGGATACAGCTCAGCACTAGAGTGCCTGCCCAACATGGATGAGATGGGTGAGGCCCCAGGCTCAAGTACTGCAGAACACACACACAGGAAAATCCAACTTCATTATGTTTTAATTACATAACAGTTTCATTCATTTTGTCTGAAAAACCTTCAAATATTTACAGCTATCTATTCCTAATAATCAGACAAACCGAGATTCAACTGAGAGCTATCTAGCAACCTGGTTGCTTATTAAGTTATAACAGACCTAGTGATGGAATCCAGGAGACAATAAGTACATGTAAGAGGCGTCACAACTGATGTTATCTCTTAAGTATCAGTGTGATTCACCTCCCGAACACCTAAATTACCATAAAGTAATACGACAAAACATCCAAGAAAACAAATATTAACTACAAGTCCATGTTTGAAAGTAATAAAGCAAGCTACTGTACTCTGCTTTGGCAATGCCACCGTGTCATGCTGTCTGGGCAACCATTTTCATAGGGATACCTTCCTAAACCTTATCTATAGCACTGAACTTTTCAAGCAACATCATGATCCCTTGGGACCCAAGGGCAGAATTCTGCTCATCTCTGGGTGTCACCACTGCTTACAAAGGACTCATGTTCAGGGGTGGAGAGGGGAAATCTTCCAAAAGCCTTTGCTACCTTTGCTACCATTGTCTCTCTAGGCCTCCTTTATGACACAGGTTACTACTCACAGGTCCTGGTGGTGGCAGGTGCTAGATAAAACTCTAAAAAGGTGCAGACAATGAAGATAAAAACTGAGATTACTTAAAGTAGAGTAGGGTCATGTAAAACCCCAATGCCTGAAACCTCTCCTTGCCTGCACTACAGGAAAAACACCTAATCGAATCAACCCTACAGGCACTACATTCTACTCTCTATACTAGACTTTCCTTCCAAATAAACGCAAAAATTTCAGGTTTTTGCCATTCCTAGCCCCACTGACGTTACGTGGGCCAATCCCAGCTATGATCTGAGACAACAAGGAGAGAATAACTTTAATCGACCTATAGAAGGCAGTGTAGCACAGGGTACCTTTCCACCACCAGCACCTGGCAGAGAAGGGCATTCACACTGGGTTTGTCACCCTATCCTAATTAAATGCACAGGAGTTCTGCCCTATGAGGACTCCACAGCCTGCTCTCTTGTTTGCTAGTAAGAGTCTCTCATTTGGCACTTAGAGTATGTTCAAATACATTTTAAGAATCTACCTTCACGTAACTTTGAAATAAAAATCCTATCCATTCTGGACTAATTGTAAACACCACAATCTCACAGTAAATCAATTAGTACACTATATCTAAGTATATTAAAAAGATTAGCCCACTTTGGTTCTTTTTTTCCATTTGGTCTGGAAGTCTTGGTAATCAGTCCTTTTTTAAAGTCACTCTGCCTCCACTTCAAGGCGGAGACCCAGGACCAGCTCCTCTCTCACACCCTGAGGCAGAAAGAGTAGGCCTTCTCCTTCTGGGCCCTACACAGACTCTTCTCAGATTCAAAGCTCTCCTCCTCAGGAAATGGACCTATCTCTAAGCATCTGCATCTCCCTCTTCCAGAATCTGCTCTCTCCCTAAGTATGCACTGTTGGCCTCACTCTTGATCTATTTAACATGGATTACCATTCCTTGCCAAAAGGCACGGTGGGTTTTTTGTTTTGTTCTTTGCTTTTATATCTCTGCCCAGCATCACCCACTCACCTGATTCACCAAGTCACACAAATTGCTTACTTTAAAAATAGCCTTTTCTGTAGCTTAAGCATTATTCTTTCACATTTGAATAAAATAGTGCATAAACATTTGATTATAGTTTAAGTCGTTTGACTTTAGATAAGCAAATACCCTCCTCTTAGTCTGCTTACTTTCAGAATGAGAAATTTTCAGCAGACGTTAATCAGTTGTTTTTAAATTTATGTAGTCTGAACAAGAAAGCAGGCTTAAGTCAGGAGATTCTGTATTTGCTAATCATCTGGAAACTAAAACACTCACATGAACCACCAATGGGAGTTATAAATATTTTTAATCTTAGCACTCTTCAAGAAAAAAAAAAAACAAAAAGAAAGTAAGAGAGAAAACACTTATCTATCCTCCACGACTTGGTATCATTTCCCTAAAGAAAGATTATGGGATGCTTTACAGGTCCCCTGGCTCCTTGCCTTTTGTTTTCCTCGGTACCGTAGGGTACTGTAGAATGTAATCTGATCCACTCTGATGGTCCCAGAGAACCACTCATCCTTTTCCAAAGTTTCCATCGCAAGACTGAACCTGACTTTTGGTACTCTTCTTTATTTAAACTCATTCCAAAAAGGGAATTTAGAGAATAACTTTCTTAAGTCAACACACGCTGCAGACTTTGGGTCTCTCTAACAATTGGTCACAGAATGCAGAAGAAACCGAAAATCAGTGGTGCTCTCCAAATCCTCAAAGCAACGTGTTGAACAAAGACGCAGAGATGAGCTCAGCCTTCAAACCACACACCAAAGTCCACTGGCAGGCTTCCATCCAGGTTTCAAGTATTATACAGAAGCGTTCTGTAAACAACTGGTTACTTTCTCAAAACCATCCACTCAAAACAACCTTGATATGCCACTGGCATCATTTGGTTCTTCAAAGAAAAAATGTTTTTCTCTGGCACCAGGACAGAAGATTCAAGAATTCAGAGTAATGTTTGTAGATTTAAAAACAATAATACTTCAACAGGGTAAATCTTGTAATTTTGGACTTCAAATGCTACAAAGTCAGATTACTTTAATAATATTTTGGTTAATTTTTAGGAAAGAAAACCTTTAAAATGAGTGGTTTTATATTTTTCATTTTTAAGAATTCCTCCTCTCCTGTTTATGATTTAAACAGAAAATACAAGTAATTTCTTTCAGAAATCTATCAACTTAGTTCTGCAAACTACCCCACAGATCAATACTAAGTTGAACAAATACACTAGACAGAATTAAACAAAAAACTATGTGAACTTTATTAATTATACAACTAATTCTCCAGTCTGGGCAAACATCTGATTCTGTTCTTTTTTTTTCCTTTTCATCATTGGTTTGTTTGTTTGAGACAGAGTCTTGCTCTGTAACTCAGGCTGGCCCTTGGACTCACAGCAATCCTTCTGCCTCAGCCTCTCAAGTGCTGGGATTACAGGAGTGCAGCACCCTACCACACTTTGTGTTGCTGGGTTATCAAACTCAAGGTCCCGTGATTGCTAGGTAAGCGCTTTAACCACTGTGCCACTCCTTCAGCCTCTTGATTCTGTTAAGAGCTTTAATACTAAATAAGAACAGTTGAATGTCACGAAAGCCTCACACATTTGCTAAAGACTAACAGAAACTTAAAAGGCACAAGTTCATTAAATGCAAAGCAAAGATTTGACTTCTTCAGAAAAATATAAAACATAATTGAAGACAGGACTCTGGACAAGTGAAAGATAATAAGGAAATCAGCTGCCTCTGGTGGCAGGAAATTCAGGATTCAAATCCTGGCTCAAGTATATGTCAGCTGGTGACCTTTCAGGAGCTAAACGCCTGAAATTCAGTTTGGCTGTACAGTTAAGAGTGATAATACCATCGCCTCATTGAACTGTTGCAAAGATACACGGAGAGAAGTGAAGGGTTTTCAACCGAAGTAGCTCCCAACAAACACATGGTCCGCAAGGAGTATATCTGACATGTGAGTTCCCTTCTCCTCGCTCCCCTGTGTAAAACTGAAATCCAGATCTTGTGACTTTATAAGTCACAAAGCTGTGAAACAACTGTGTGTATATATGGGGGTGGGGGGCATTTATATCCCATCTGAAGAATAATGAAGGATATTCTGATATGTGTTAAATACAGATGAATGTTAAAGACATTATTCCAAGTGAAATAAGCCAGTCACCAAAGGGCAATCCCTCTACGATTACTCTACATAAGGTTCCCCTTAGAGTAGTCAAATTTACAGACACAGAGAAGAGAATGTGGCATCTGAGGGGACAAAGAAAGGGGAGTGGTATATTGGGTATAGAGTTGGAACTCTGGGCAAAGTGAAAAGTACTGAATACAAATGGTGGTGACAGGTGCCTATCACATAGTTGAGATGGTAAATATTATGTCATACATATTGCCACACAGAGAATTACAATGTACTAGACATTTTAAAATCTTTATTAAATTCTCCTGTAAAAAACACCAATTATTCAGTGAAATAATTACATCATAGTTTGCCTGTTTCAGCTCCCAACCCAGGGAAGGCTCCATGGGAGGAAAAGCTAGGAACCTCACCTCCCCTTCAGACACCTATCTCCACCTCAGCAAGGCCCTTGCCAGTGGGTCATCTTCCACTGTTGTCCCTGTCAGCCTTTCCTCTTTCCTCAATCCTCGAATTGTTATTCCAATCATGGGCCCTTTTTTAAACTGTAGAACCAACCTACTCTGTCACCCCTTGCAGTGGACCTTACCAGGCAATCCAAAAGGCAAGGCTTCCTCACCTTTCCTGAACTCCAAACCTAACTTTATTCACAAACATCTACAACTTCATTTCTCAGTCTATGAGCAGTAAACAACTACACATTTTTTCTTAAAAATAATACTACCAGAAAGAAAGAAAATAACCATCATCACATCATATATTAGAGAAAAATGAGATTTAATTTCTGGAGTTTTTGATATTTTACTGTGTAATTCTTTAGTACATTTAACCTCAAATTCTTATGGAAATCTTAATGTGTTGGGCTGGGGGATAGCTGAGTGATTAGGTCACTCCCTAGCAAACTCAAGGCCCTAGATTTGAATCCCCAGCACCACATAAAGATTAGTTGGGTGTGGTGGTACACACCAGGAATCCAAGCACTCTGAAGCCTGGGAGGAAGCAGACTGCTGTGAATTGAAGGCCAGCCTGGGCCTTGAAAAAGAGAAAAAAGAAACCTTAAAATGTTAAATCACATAAAGAAACAAAATATCTTAACACTTTTGCTCTAGCATGACAATTATTTTACTAATTTGAAAACTGGCTAAACACTTGTGTAAGTACATAAAAGAATACTACTTCAAGTTAGTATTTACATTTGTCAATTGTTATTAAGTACTAATTCCAAGTTCAGTTAACAAAACATGGATAACAGAATCATGCTTAAATTTGGGAAATATAAATGAGGAAAAGTAAGTGATCTCCTGTGTAGAACTGTGGTCTAAAAGTCAAATTATGCCACAGAGTGAAACCTTGTCTCAAAAGTCAAATTATGGAGGAGAAGGGACAAATAAGAGGGCGGGAAAGAAAAGGACAGCTAAAAGCACACGTGAAGTAAAAAAAAAGTAATTCAGGAAATTTATTTCCTTTATAGTAAACAGGTTTCCTGAGAACAATTCTCCTGCATTCCGCTCAACCTCCATTCATGGGTTTCTGTGGTGCTCAAAGGCACAGGAAGACACAAACTCTCAAAATCTATGAGGTGCATGGCAAACCAGCCACTCATCCTCCCACCTCTAACACTTTTTAAAAAGTTAATAATCAAATTAAATGTCATAATTCAATTTCCAAAATCGTTCTACTCCACTGAAACCTACTGTCACCTAAAATAATCCTGCAGGCAAATGCATTCACTTCAAACATCAATGCCTTCAAATGCTCCAACATCTCAAGAGCTTCCTCAATCTACTTTTTACTTTCTTGCCGGGAGCAGGCTGGCTTCTCTCTGGAGCTCAAGGCCTGCCTTCCATGCACAACCACACCCCAGCCCATGGCTTCCCCCAGAGCCTACTCCTCAGTGCCCAGTTCTCTCTGCGTACTCAGGCCTTGAAAAAACTAGCCTCACTGCTGGGGTGGCAAAAAGGTCTCCATGCCTCCAAGGCATCTCCATGTGGGCTCTGGCTATACATCCACAATAAATACCTTCCAAAATTTTCTTTAGTCTCTAAAAGCAAGCCAAGTACCCTTCTCCTTTCAAACTGGTTATCCATCCAGCTATGACACACCTGATCATTCTGATCACTTTTTATCCCTCTTCTTCCTTTCTCTCAAATTCTGCTGCAACACTCCCTTTCCAAGTGTCCTACTTCTCTCCTCTCACTGCCCCCAGCTAAATCCATCGTCACTTGACTGTTTGATTACTTCACGGCATCTACCTTCAATATCTACCTGTCTTCCACTCATCTTTGACACAGCTACCAGATTACCTCTAGGGAATACCATGTGAGGCCCCCCCCCCATTTCAAAATTATACCATTATTCCTTTATCTTTAGAACACAAAAGAGAATGCAGTGGTTTCGAAATCTGTTTCCAGTTTCTCTGATAATCTTCTATTTAGAAGAAGAAATCTAGCTTCCCTCCTCTTAAGTACAGGCCAGATTTATAGCTTGCAACTAAGGATAAGAATGTGGCCAGAGTGACACTATGTTATTTCAAAGACTTGCTCAAAAAGAACACTGAAGCTCTGCCTTGTTTCCTTGAACCACTCAATCTGGGGAGTAAGGATGCCATGTCTTAGAATATTCAACCCTAAAGACAATTTCATGTAAGAAGGAACTGAGGCTTTCTACCAACAGTGAGCACCAACTTGCCAGCCACTGGAGTGCGCCATATTAGAAAAAATTTTACTAAGCCCAGTCAAGCCTTCGAAAGACTGCAGCCAGACTAACATCTTGATTTTGTGATCAGAGGTCTCAGCCCTAAGGCTGAAACACTATATTAAATAACCTGCTTACAAACCTCTCGTCTAAAGAAATGTTTACTGGTGTTTTAAATCACTGAATACATGGCATGAGATTACTCTAAGGCTCTCTGCTGCCATGTGTATCACCCAAACTCTTGTGCTCTCAGAGCGATCCATGAACTTCCCTGGCTTTATCTTTAAATACAAACACGGTTTGAGCCTAGACCAGCAATTCTGATCACCTCAAAAGAGATAGTGAAATTTGGCCTCTATAGCTGCTCTGTGCCATTTGGACAGGCAAGGCCCTTTCTCGGTCCTTTCCACAAAACTACATTTAGTACTTTCTTTAATGCTTTAGGTTCACCTGAGGTTTACTTACATGAGAGTTTTTAGTATTTTAGAATGTATACAAATAAATACAACTGATTTCTAAAACCACTGGAGCTATTATGATGTAAGTTATGACTACTGATACATTTTTTTGTGGTACTGGAATTGAACTGAAGACTTCACATATGCTAGGCACGTGCTCAACCATGGAACTACACCTCTAACCCCTGCTTCTTTCATATTCTCTACATCAATGGAAAGAAATAAAAGATTTTTATTAAAATATGAGTATTTCTTTAAACAAAGTTTTAAAGGTCTTACAAAGGACAGACATACACAATAAAGCTTACTTCACTTTAAAGTGTGTCAAAGAGTTTCAGAGGATATTTGGCAGCATATACTACTCCAATTTCCACAGGGCTTATGAATAAGTAATTTTTTTCTAGGAATCTGCTTTATAAATATAATCACTCAAGCAAACAAATATAATACTCTCTACAGTATTATCTGGAAGAGGGAAAAATTAAAACTAACATAAAATACACCAATATAGATAACTTAAATTAGGGCACAACTATCATAAAACTATTTTTAAAAATAAAATGGGTCAATATGTACTGACCTGTTCAGATAATAAGGCCTATTAAAATAAAAAGTGCAAAACTGCACGAAGAAAATACAGTTTTAATATTTAAGAATAAATTTAGTAAGAAATTTATCAAAAACACATCAGAGGAAAACTTTAAAACATTCATTAAAAATGCAAGCAAAGACTTAACTAAGTGGGTATCTTACTTTTGGTTAAAATAAGTATTATAAAAGTGACAGAACACTTAAATTTATAAATTTAATGTAATTTCTACAAATACAACACCAAATGTTTTTAAGGAGATGCACAACTGATACTGAGCCTCCCGCAGAAAAACAATGGGCAGTTAACAGCCAGGAGAACCTCAAAGCTTCCAGGTAGGGTAGGACTTAGTCCTACAGACACTAGGTTGTACCGTGAGTTCAATTTCCCAGCATCACATAACTCAGTTTGGTGGTGTGTGCCTGTAATCCCAACACTTGAAAGGCTGAGGCAGGAGGATTGCTGTGTGTTTGAAGCCAGCCTGTGCTACAGTGACTGGCTTGGACTATGGAGTGAAACTCTGACTCAAAATAATAGTAATAATAATAATAATAATAATAAAAAAAGAAAAGAAAGAAATGACGGGCTGGATCTACTGGCACAGGCCTGTATAGATTCCAGCACTCTGGGATGCTGAAACAGGAAAACCCTAAGTTTGAGCCCAGCCTGGACAACTTAGCAACTTTGCAAGATCTTGTCCCAAAATCAAAAATAAAAATGGGCTGGGGGGGTGTAGCTCACTGTGAAAGCTGTAGGCTTGATCCATAGTATCACAAAATAAAAGACAATAATTTATTTAAAATAGCATAAAAGCTGATGTACTGCAAGCTTATAAACCCAGCACTCTGACAGCTTGAAGCAGAAGGCCTGATAAGCACAAGGAGGGTCTGGAAAACTTAGCAAATGGAAAAGAATTTTGTTCTTAATTCATTTTTAAAGAGTTGGGGATGGAGGCTGGAGGAACTGCACAGTGGTTAAAGCGCCTGCCTTGCAAGCACAAGGCCTTGAGTTTGACTCCCTAGCACCACATAACGCATGGTGGCGTGGTAGTATATGCCTATAATCTCAGGACTTGGGAGGCTGAGGCAGGAGGACTACCAAGTCCAAGGGCAGCCTGGGCTACGCAGTGAGTTCAGGAGCAGCGTGGGCTACAAAACAAGACCGTGCTTCAAATAAATAAATAAATAAATAAAAGTCAGGGATATATGAAAGCCTCAGTGCAATCCCCAGTACAAAAACTCATTAATTAAAAATTCAAGAATCTACATGGACACACACATGACAAGAGAAAGCTCTTCTATACAGTAGAAAGCAAAGAAAGAAAGAAAGAAGGAATAATGAAACAAAAAACTGCCAATAAATAACCACTCTAAGAGTAACTGGTTCAGATAAAACCCATCAATAGATGCTACAGCTGGGCATAAAAGTTTGAGAAGTAACAGAAAATCTAAAGCAATGGAATCTAAAAATACCACTCTTCAGATAGCTATTATTTGAAAAGAGGAAAGGAATAACTGTTCTGAGAGAAACTGGGGAAATCTGGCCTTCACCAAGCGATCAAGGCCAGTCTTGCCAGTAGGGAGGCAAACCCAAATCACAAACCTGTGAACAGGACACGCTGAGACGCTAGGTCCCTACGCAGGTGTCCACCAAAGCACAAAACCTGAATGGAGCTATGAGAAGACATGCAGCAAACCAAACCTGAAGGACACATTACGTAAGGACTAGCTAACACTATCCAAAAAATGTCAATGCCGGGAACACACAGAAAGGCTAAGAAAATGTCCCTGCTAGAAGAAGCCTGTAACATATGATCTGGGCACTTCTTACTTAAAAAAAAAAGATATTTGAAAGATAACCAACAGAACCTGAATAAACTTTGTAGTTAGTCAATTGTGTCAATGCTAATTTCTTTATTTCAAAGCAGAAAAGCTTTACATGGGATATATACACATATGTGCATGTGTTAGTCTTTGAAAGACATGCCCACACGTGCAGGGTGGCTTTGCTAAACAGAGAGTAATGAGTGGCAGGAGTAAGAAACTACCCCCAAGTTGAGGCCAAGGAATGGGAAATACATAAATACATTCACAAATAGAATAAGAGCATGTTCAAGCCAGGCCTGGTGGTGCAGAACTACAATCCCAGCACTTTGGAAGGACCAAGCAGAAAGATCACAATTCAGTTGCAGAACTGGGCGACTTTGAGGAAGTGTCTCCAAATGAGGAAGAGATGAGCTTGGGATATAACTCAGTATGAAGGCCCTGATCTTAGTCCCCAGTCTCACTTTAAAAAAAAATTAAAAATAACCACCACCAGGAAGAGAAAACGTAAGTGAAAATGGGAATAATTATTCCTCTTTGTATTATTCTTAGTTCTCTTGACAATCTTTTAAATTTTTAATAGTCTTTCTTGAAACGAAATTATTCAAAAATCATTAAACAGCTAAGATCAGAAATCTCTAAAAAGAAAACTGACTGCTCAAACGTGTTAACAATAACCTCACTTCCTTCCTTACTTCTTTGAGAAAGGTATCTCAAAAATGACTATGCTACGTTCTAGGGAAAACACACTAACAATAAGCTGACAATTGTGAAGGAAATTCTTCCACACAGTAGCTAAGGTCGTGGGCTACTTGAGATTCTGAATTCATGTATCAAGCCCAAAGCTCTACTAAACTTTGATTTTTCTCTTCTATAAAATGGGAATGATAGTACCCATTTCCTAGGGCTGTTTTAACAACTACTTGGTACAAGAAAAAAAAATTTAGCACAGTACTGAACACATGATAAGCACATACTCACTGTTTCTTAGTAATAGTGTAGAATATCTAGCGTTAGGTCATAAACTTTTTGGGTAACTGATTACAAAGGGAACCAGAAGAATCCAGCACCTCACTATAGTAAAAATGCCCCATTTTGTTTTGTTTCCAGTAGAATAGCTCCTAGAACAGGAGTCCCCAAGCATAGGGCTGCTGACCAATACCATTCTGTGGCCTTGGAAGGAGCAGGCCTGGAGGACTTGACCGCCAGCTAAATCTGCCTCCTGTTAGCTCCCTCCTTAGGGTCTAGGGCAGCAGCCCGCTGACAGGAGGTGGTGCTTCCTTTGCTGCTCCCCTCCAGCTGCTATTAGCCATTTCAAAGCTACCCTCCAACAACCTCCTGCATAACAAGGACTTTGTGCCCCACACATCTCTGTCCTTGGGAGCCTGGTCTTCAACTAAACCTGCCTCTTGTATCAAAAGACTACTGCTCTAGTGTGGAAAAAAAAAACCTCTTATCCAAAAGTCAGGTCTCATGGTTTAAAAGAACGAAACACTGAAAATAATCAGTTCTTCCCCTTCTTATTTCCATGTTCATCAAGCAGCATCCAGATTTCCTCCTTTGGCCAAGTTTACAACAGACCATGGGTCCTACCCCACGCAAATGACTACACGGGGCTATTCAGGCTATTCACTGACACCTAGTTTTGCTTCCCTGGTTAGCCTCAGGCAGTCTCACCCATGATTTCCATCACCTCTGAAGAACCGATAAAATCCAATTTCTTTACCTGCAAAGTCACACTCAAGACTCCTGATCCAACAGTGCAGAATTCTCTCCTCCAACGCCTCCCTGAGCAGTCAGCAGCCCTTTCTCAGACACTGCTGAAAAGTCGGCTTTCCAGAAGCATCTATCAAGAGCTGACCACAAGATGTCTAATGGATGGACATCAGGAGGAATTCAACACTCAATGATTAACAACATACCAGCCTTCAAGAGAAAAGTCAATAACTGTTGATCTGAGGAAAGCAGAAAATAAACTGCACTGAGTTAACTCCATGATTAGCTTTAATCTTTCAAGCAGTCTTTCTTGAAATGCTGAAAAACAGTGATTTCTGAAAGAAGAACATCACTGAAATTTACTATATAATCAGTTGTTCCTCAGCATCCATGAAAATGTCTCCAGGCGGGTCCTTACCAAAAATCTCCAGCTGCTCAAGTCACTTAACACGGCAACACCAGTTTTTGCATATAGCCTATACATCTCCTCCACTATAGTTTGAATCATCTCTAGATTACCTATAATATCTAATACAGAGTAAATGCTACCTTAATATCTCAGCAATAATAAGACAAGGCCTGCACAGGTTCAGTACAATTTTTCCCCCAATCATTTCCGACTCATGCTTGCTTGAATTCGTAATGTGGAACCCACTGATACAGAAGGCTAAATGTACATAAAAATTATCACACAAAATAAATTGGCATCACATGGAAATAATCTACTAATAAACTATCTCTAGTAATGACTCAATAATGTTTTCACATAATCGTCAACAAAACTCATCAACATGTCTTAAAAAGAGAGAGATAGGCCTGGTTGTGCAGGTCAATAACTCTAGCATTCTGAGAGGCAATTTGGCAAGACCCTGTCTCTAAAATCAAAGCCATGGCAAAGGCTATGAGTTCCATCCCTAACACCACTGCAGATGACGACTACATACGTCACATGCATGCACCCCCACCACACACACACAAAACTGAGAAGAACTAGGCATTATTATTTATTTTTACCATTGTTGCTATTTTTTGGTACCAGAAATGTAATCCAAAGCTTTACCCACAACACCAAATGCTCTACCATGTGCTATTGATATATTAACATATTACCTGGCCCCAAATGCTATTTCTAAATGTTCTTTTTCTCTAACTAGTTCTTCAATACATACTTACCGCCTTTTATCAGCAGTGTATGAAGACATCAAGATACACTGAGTCCCATTTGCCATCTTCTGAACTCTTCTACTAAATGAGCTACAAAGTTCTTTGCTTCTCATTCTTAGAGGAGCATAAAATTATCCCTTCCTCCAAAAAGAATAAATGAAGGAAAGTCTTACTACAGACAGCTTCCTCTGTGCATTCTCCTGGGAGATTCCCACACCTCTGGGTATCAGTTCCCACAGTCTCCTTCTCTCCAGGAGCAGCTCCTTAAGAATACCTTCCTGTATCAACATCAATTAAGGGACACAAACAGTACATTTCCCTTACTACCTTCCCCATTACCACCCTAAATTTATATGCTGCAACTCTACTCTCGTGATTTATTAGAAGTGGTAGGGTCTAGGAGGTCATTACGATTAGATGAAGCGAGGAAGGAGGGACTCCTACAATGAGATCATGTCATTTTAAGAGTCCTGAAGTGGGCCAGGTGCAGGGCTATAATCCTAACACTCTGGGAGGCTAATGGAGATGGATCACAAGTTCAAGCCCAGCTTGGGTAAATTACTGAGACCTTGTCTCAAAATCAAAAATAAAAATGGTCTGAGGATGGAGCTCAGTGTGAAGACCCTGGCCTCCACACCAGTGACTGACTGACTGACTGACTGTCCATCTGTTTCTCTCTCTCTCTCTCTCTCTCAGAGTTCTAAGCAAGTTTGTTTTTTCTCTCTGCCATCTTCAGAGAAAAGCAAGAAAGTGTCATTTAGGAGCTAGAATGCTGGCCTTCATCAGATGTGCAGTATCTGTCAGCGTCTTGGCCTTGGACTTTCGGCCTCCAACTGTGGAAAGTAAATTTGCTGTTTACAAAGTCATATGGTCTTGTTTGTTCAAGCAACCCAAACAGATAGAATTCTCTTCAATGCTGAATCATAAAATATTTTCTCCATTTTCAAGGCTTTATGTCAGCTTTCCCAAATTTCTTTAGGATACAGGAAGAAATATTCTCCCATTTACCACAAAGCATGTAACAGCAGTAGTTTATTAACCGTTTATGTTGAAATAACCAACATATTCACAAAGACCAAAAGGTACAGAGAATTCAAAAGATAATAAAGGGTACTCAGAGAAGAATAAAAAACCCTCTCCCTGTCACCAGCTACCTAACTCCTTCTCTTAAAGGTATAAAATATTACTGTATTTTACCATTCTGGAAATACTGTATCCATGCATATACAAATGTTTCTAAATTCTGCGTTGTTCTGTTTTGTTCTTCAAGATTTCATCTTCACATACATTCTATCAGAGTATAATGAGCTTCCTCTTCCTATTTTCACAGTTACATGACTTGTTTATTTATTTTTTGTGGTACTAGGATTTGAGACTAGGGTCTTCACAGTTAGCTCCATCCCTAATCCATTTCTATTTCTGATTTTGAGACAGAGTCTCACTAATTTGCTTAGTTGCCCAGGATGGGCTCCAACTTTACAATCTTCCTGTCTTGGCCTGCCAGAGTGCTATGGTTATAGTCCTGTGCCATGGGCGCAGCGACATACAACTTTTTGAGTCAGGGTTATATTCTGTAGTCCAGGCTGGTCCTGAACACAGTGTGGAGCCAGGGTGGCCTCAAACATATGGCAATCCTCCTGCCTCAGCCTCCTGAGCAATGGGACTAAAGGAGAGTGCCACCACATCCACTGGCACATGCTGTCAGGGGACTGAATCTGCACTTTGTGCTTCCTAAGCAAGAGCTCCATTCACAGAGCTATACACCAAGTTCTGTATGCGACTCTCCAAATATGCATAAACTCATTTCTCTGGCTAGAGTTTGTAGTCCCACCAAAACATTCAATATAGTTTTTAAAGAGAAAAGGTAGGCACCATTCCTACCAAATGTGAACATTTCCTATGTATGAGGTCGTATGATAACTACATTACATTTGTACAGAGGAAAGTCCTCCTTATCAAGTGTTTGGAGGATGCTGCACTTACCTTCAAGCAGTTATAGGCAAAATAATGTAAACAATACAGTTGATACATTGAGTTCAAACACACAGGCAAGCACAGCAAAATGGTAACAACTGGTGACAAGGGATAAGAGTAAGACTGTGTTCATAGTGCTATTTCCCTAACATTTGACATTTTCCAAATAACAAAATCCTCCCTGGTAGCTTCAAGGGGTCTTCTCCTCCTTAAACCATCCAATGGCCGATTCCCAACCCCTGAATCTATGTCCTAACCTAGCCTAGCAACATCCCTGGTAATCCCTAAACAGAATATATATGTATATGCAGGAATAGGAATTGAACTCAAGGCCTCCTCACTGAGTTACATCTCCAGCTCTTTTTTAAAATTATTTTTCATTTTGAGATAGGATCCTGGTAAGTCTCCAACTTGCCCATGCTGGGCTTCGCTTATAATCCTCCTGCCTCAGTTTCCCAATGTACTGAGATTACAGGCTTGCACCACCAGGCCTGGCTTGTAACTATATTCTTTAGGCATTCTTACTACTAGTCCCTCAAAATGCTCCAACTTCGAAGTCCCACAGGCTCTTCTTCTATAGCTTGGGCTCTAGTTCTCACTCTGCCTGCTTGCTGGGAACACTCACAGGGGTGCTGACATCATCTCACCGTTTCATGGCCTGCACCTTGGCCACCAAGCTAGGAACAGAAAGGCCCTAGAAGAGAAATTCATTTGTAATTCCCACAGTACCTGCTTCTATAACCTGGGTGACTGTCAACAATGCAGGGCACAAGAACTACTGGTAGCTCTATGGACCATGAACAACAAAGACAGCAGCAAAGCTCCCTGCAAGAGACTCCTTGGGAACAACCTCGTCTTCCCAGTGTTTTCTCTAGTCCTTCAATGCATCTCATGCTCCCTACCCTTCCAGATTGTCCTAACTTGTCTTCTCTCTGCCACTACACCAGATTCCCCTATTGAGAAGAGAAAATTTCTTCCACAATTTCCCTCCAAAAAGCAACTCTCCAAGCCAGAGGAAACTTTTCTAGAACTTTCTCTCTGATATTACTAAGACTGGAAGAAAGTATAAAAAGCTATGTCCTGCATCACAGATGCAGATGAGAAGCTGAGGCAAGAGGATCAAAGTTCAAGTCCACCCCAACCAACAACTTAGTGACTTAGTAAGATCCTGTCTCAAAATCAAGAATCAAAAGTATCAGTGAGCTCTGTGCTCAATTCCCAGTACCACTACCACCACTAAAAGAGAGAGAGAGAGAGAGAGAGAGAGAGAGAGAGAGAGCTTTAAAAAGTCACTCAAGGACACATCTATAGTATATTCCAATATTCCAATACAGCCCTGTTCCCCTGGTTTGAAATCAGAAAGACTGGCCTTTGGATGTGTTCTAATTTACAAGACGATGCTAGAGACACTCCAGTACACAGGCAACCAGCATGCTAATTTAGACAACCATCTGTTGAGGATAGCAATACATGTTGGAAGAGTTGATTCACTAACAAAATTTAAAAAGAGAAAGGAACAATACCTACTTCAGATAAAACACAAACTGAAGCTGGGTGTGGTAGCACAGATCTGTGATCCCAGGACTTGAAAAGCTGAGGCAGGGAGCCTGCCAGCCTGGGGTACAGAGTAAGATCCTGTCTCAAGCAAAACGAAACCAAACTAAACAAAACCACACACACACACACACACACACACACACACACACACACACACACACACACACCCCACCCACCCCCACCCCATAAAAATTGAAATTACACAGACATGTACCTTACGAAGAAGCTAGCACCTTGTTCTTTACCTGCATATAGAAGAATCCTGGGGAGGGACCTTCAAACACAACCTTCCAATAATTCAGTTCCAAAGAATTTAAACGCCTACTCCGCTATTTCATAACCAGGCAAAATGTTTCTGCTGCAGCCACTTTAGAACTCCAACGCTTTTCCCATACTGCACTGCCCACTTCACAGCTAAATCTCCTGAATTTGACTTTCTATCCCCAAAGCAGAATGAGTAAGGTGGCAGGACCGTGGTCGCGGCACTAGCTGCTAAGCAAGTGTATATTTAAGTAAACTGACTCACCTATGAAATGAGAAAATTGAATTCAATTAGCGCCAAAGGTTACTACAGCCACTTTAATTCATCCTGGTGGCGTAACTGTATTTAACACAAATCTGACACATTTTTCACACCAAGCTGTTACAGTTTATTATCAAATTACAAAGCATTACTTTAACCCAAAGGACAGTTTGTTTGTCAAGTTTTATAAGTGGGGGAGAAAATCCTGAATTTCACAACCTACATTACTACTCCATGCAGTCTGGCAGAATGTCCTTCTGTCTTCTATTTGAAATCCGACTGAACGCTCACTGAAAGGCTCCAAGAACCAGGGCAGTGACATACTTCATAGGTACTCTGTGCCCAGTACGCCATTATGATATATACAAAATAAGCTCTTCAGAAATTCTCTACACCAGTATGGAATTTTACAAACTATAATAAGCTTAAACATCAGAATTAACAGGGTCTTTTCTTTTTGGACTGCCACTCGGGGGAAAAGGTAGTACAGGAAGCAACAGATGTTACCAGGCTGTCAACACCAAGAATGGGAAAACACAGAATTAACAGAAGAAACAGAAAAGAAATCACAAAGGAGAAGGGGTAAAAAAGCTAAGAAAGTGAGGGGAAATGCGGAAAGAAAAGAGAACAAACAAGAAGAGGTGTGGCCCAAACCGGCTCCTGTCCACCAGAGCCAGCCAACATCCCACAGAACTTTCAGATGGATTCCAGACACTTCTAAGGTTTTTTATTTGTTTTCTTTTTGTTTAGTTGTGGACAGAAGGTTTACCCAAAAGGACATGTTTACTTGTGCCTGCTTTTAAACTGCATGTTCAAGATTAGCAGAATTCTAACTCAGGAGAAGGAACACGGATTCCACGACAACACTGGATTGCTACCAGCCACGTCTGCTCTCCACAAGTTCCTGGCGTGATGGGGGGGGGGGGGGGTGTGCGGTCAGGTATCTTACTGCATAAGAGCCCGGCGAGTAGAAAATATCTTCAGCAAGCATTCCATATGTTCACACAATTTTGAGCCCGTGCTTGAAAACAAGTATTACCCTCCAACAACAACAGAGTACAGTCAGAACGCAGGCATCCGCAGGGAGACTCCGGGATGCTGCTGCGGTCTCCCTCAAACATGTAGCACTGCTTTCTGGGATAAGGGACTGGGACCATTTGGACACACAAAGTGCCCACACCCAACACACATGAGCAAGCTCTCTACAGTTATTATTAGAATCAATATTTAAATTTTTTTGAGTATGTCTGTTTGGAATCCCAAATAATTTTCGGTATACAGATGTACACGCACACACATGCACGCACTTGATTTCTGCAGAGTTGGGGACTGAAGTCAGGGCCTCACTACCGTTGGGCTCTATCGTCTCCCCAGGCTTTTATTTTTGAAAAGCATGTCTTGAAAATATTCTGCAGGTAATATGAAATGTCTAAACAAGGTGCTGATTAAGTTGATAAAGCTCTTGTTGCCACCTGCTCCTTAGGTAGTAACAAGGACAGATGGTAAAGAGCAAATTCTTCTGCTCTTTTGCCAGAATTACATTTGCACCAGAAGAAATCTCAATTTAAAACCTTTCAAAAGGGGCATTTTGCTATTTCCTCATGAAAATAGGAAAAAATATACAAACAATAATTTTTCAAGAATAAACTAAAAGACGTAAACGACAGATTTCAAAGATAGCCCCATAAAGCTATGAAAGATGTCGCACATATTGCTACCACATACCTGAAATTTCAGACAGGAAATGCTAAAAAAAAAAATTGAAGAGCTCTCACAATTATTTTGTGATAAGTCATATATAAATTATAAATATAAATATAAGTATTAATAATTATACATAAATATAAGTTTTTGAAAAGCTAGAAGGTGGCAAAACTTAAAGGGAGGGCTGGAGGAACGGCACAGCAGTTACAGCACCTGCCTAGCAAGCGCAAGGCCGACTTGATTCCCCAGCACCACATAAAGCTGGGCATGGTGGTCCACGCCTGTAATCCCAGTGTAATCCCAGCACTCAGAAGGCTGAGGCAGATGGATTGTCCTGAGTCCAAAGCCAGCCTGGATTACATCAGTGAGTTCAGGACCAGCCTGGGCTACAGAGGGCGATCCTGTCTCAAATAAATAAATAAATAAATAAATAAATAAATGGTAAAGGGAAATGAAATGAATGAAATTAAGGACAAAGATGACTAAGTGTTCTCAGCACAGAATCGGCATTTTTTTTTTTTTTTTTTTTTTGTACTCGGGATATGAGCCCCAGAGCGTCACACTAAGCTACATACTCCCAGCCTCTCCCATTCTTTTTATTTCTGGATTTTGACTTCGAGTCTCCTTGTCTTGCTAGTTGTTCAGGCTGACCTCAAACCTGCAATCCTGCCTCTGCCTCACAGATTTTTAAAAACTGGCAACATGTGTAACGAATGTATGGTTGCTTCAACATAAAATCAGAAAGCAAAAATGGCCTGTAAGTGGCCTTGACAATGAATGCACAGGTAGGTGCTTGACGCAATTATAAATGTAACAACAAAATTGACTCAGTACACATAGTAACAAAAATTTCCCTAAAAGTAGGACACAAGCACTCAAGGTCACAGGTCTGGGCAGCTGTGCAAGGAAAAGATCAGAGGCAGCAATTTAATGAGTTGTACAAAAATTTTAAAAAAGTACTAAGCAGGCTCCCACACAAAAGGCCATCACCCAAAAAGTGTCTTTAGAAGCCACTGACTCCGAAGGAACTAAAGGCAGGAGAATCTTCTGGGTCTGCACAGGTAATCTTTCCCAACTGTTGGGACTCCAAGGTATATGGCACAGTATGCGGAGGATGTCTTGTGACCCACCCGCCCTGACACTGGAGAGAGGAAGAAGGCCAGTCACAATGCCAACAGTTTAATTCAATGACTCCTAGATCTCTTTGCCCTGTGCCTCAAAATCATCACCCTCACACTGAGTATGTCCTCCATTGATGGGCATCCTAGAAAAAGCCAAAGCACTTCTGCAGAGGTCTGTAACTTTAGCACTCTAATCAATCGGCTCTGTGCAGGGCCAAAAGGACCCTTCTGCATCTCAGCCCTTCTTTTACAGAGGAGCAGAGTCACCTTCCCAAGGTCCCACAGCTAGTGGGAACTGAAACCCAGTGGAAAGGCTGTGAGGCACAGAACCCAGTCTACAAGATATCCCTCTTCACTGTTAAAGTGAGTAGCACTCTTCTACCTCAGTATTCTTTCCACGCAACTAATATCAACCAGCACAGAAAAATAACTTCTGACTGGAAAGAAAGAAGAGGAAAAAGTAGAAGGAAGACTGAAAGGAAATCCCCAGGGGGACCTGGCTGACCAAGAGCCAAGTGAAAGGTTGCACGACCTGGCTATGACATGGTGGAAGAAAGAGATTGCAAGAGAGGATAGAAGGCTGAAACATTCCACAGAACCACTGCTCCCACCTCAATGTCACAAAAACTATTAAGTGTCTTTAACATCTTAGCTCCCTAAGGTACAGGGGGCTCTTCAAAGGTCTTGAGGAAGAGGGTGAAGGGTCACAGAGCAGCTTCTGTGACACTTCGCACAAGCGGTCCTCCACCATTGCGACTGCCAACCTCAGCCCAAAATGTCAAATTTGAGCAGTTCAAGTTTCACAGATTTAGATGAGATTATGTGACAGATACTTGAGTCAAGAAATGGCTGTATTTCTACACACACACACACACACACACACACACACACACACACACACACACACACGTAGAACTCAACAGCAAATCACAACACAGTTCTACTCAAAGCAATAAACATATCAAAATTCAAGGCATATCTATGAAATATAACCCACCATCAACCACATACATACTAAATCAACTGTTCAGATCTTAAGGTCCAATCATCACATCGAGCAGTAGAAAACATAGGATTTCAAAACAAAACCAAAGCCCATAGACGGGAAAAGCAATGAGCCTCCCAGCCTCAGCCCAGCTTTGTGGCTTGTGCTGTACAAATGGTTTGTTTCCTTATCTATAAAACATTCAGGAACATACATTATGTGTTCCAGACACTTGATTTAAACAAGTTTTAACAACAATTAAAGCCATCTAAATATGCATGCACTGTTACCAATTCCAGGCCTAACTATAGACAGGCATTTGATAGAAGTCAAGTAACAGTATCTGATAATATTCATCAAAAATGAAAAAGGCCTGGTGGTGAAGGCCTGTAATTTCAGCACTCAGGGAAGCTGAGGTGCGAAGACTATGACTTCCAGCTTAGCTTGGGCAACTCACCAACTCGGTGGGATACAGTCTGGAAAGGCAAAAAACCAAACAGAAATGAAACAAAAAACTGGGGGGAGCGGGGAGAGTGGATGAGATGTAGCTCAGTGTCAAGGTCCTGGGCTTGGTCTCCAGTGTAACAAGAAAGCAAGACAAGACAAGAAAAGAAGGAAAGAAAGAAAAAGAAAAATCAGACTGACTTGCTCCTCAGTTACAATACAAAGACTCATTATTTTCTAGCAAAGATGTTTGACATAGTTAACATGGCATTTAAAAACCATAAACATTTCATCTTCTCCTCCCATTCCCTACCCCTCATTTACCCAGCTTCATTTCCTTGCTCTCAGATAAGGCTGCACACATTCCCCCAACCCCAAAGTCTTACTTTCTTTCCTCTCCAATTCATTCACTCACATTAGAACACACGTCAAATCTTGTTTTTGCTCACCTGAGACCTTGCCTCCATCTGCTTCTGGGCACCTGGGAGTATGGTTTCTTCTGGAACACTTCCAGAGCATCACTGCCCTCTTACAAAGCCGTAAAAGCACCCCAACAGACGTACATACCAAGACGCGTTTACTTGCTATATATGCACGGGCTGCTTTACGACAAGTCTGCTGCCACGCTCATGCCCCTTCTCACCAGATTTCAGTTCAAGAGCAACCACTGTTTTCCCTGAGGTCCATAAACACGGTGATCCCCCTGACAGGCATCTCCTTTCTGCAAGGTGGGATATCCACCTTAATGCTGTCGCAGTCTATCACAGATACAAAGCCAGGGAGTTTTAACAACTCTCTCTCTCTCTCTCTCTCTCTCTCTCTCTCTCTCTCTCTCTCTCTCTCTCACACACACACACACACACACACACACACACACACACACACACACACACACACACACAAACACACACAAGCAAACAACTATGTCTATCTCAAGCCAGGCATGGTGGTATGCACTGGTAGGCCCAGTTTCTGGCTTAGGCAGGGAGATCACTTGAGCCTAGGAGTTTGAGACCAGTCTGGGCAACAAACCAAGACCCCCATCTCGAAAAGTAAAAAGTAACTTTCATGAAACCTTTTACTTAGTGAGCAGACTGTGGTATGACTGCTATATTGTACTCTGCAGTTGTATCGTCAAAGGCTGGAAGACACTTGGTTAGATGCAATACAACATTAAAGGCATAGCAAGTAATTTTGTCACTTAACAATATATGTTAGTATACCTCAACGGAGGACTTCTCTAGTTAATAAGAATACCCAATCAAGGTTTTAAGAGACCCAATATTTTTGTAGAACATATGGAATCCTCAAGAAACTTTCAGAGGAAATTTTATCTAGTTCTTTTTTTTTTTTTTTTTAAATCTCGGGCCTAGAGTTACAGCCCAGTGGCAGAGTGAGAGCTAAGCATGAGCAAGGCTCTGGGTTCAATCACCAGCACCAAAACAAATTACAAAAATATTAAGTCAGTTTGCCATACAGTAATTTTTACATGACATAATGAAGAAATCGAGCAATGGTAAGTGCTAAAACTTGTAAAGACTCACAGAGTATTACAAGAGATTGCTTAATTTGACAGCTCTCAAGAGTATGGCTCCGCCACTCCTCAGAAACCTGTAAAAAATGCACATGATAAGGCCGACCATATCCCTGCTACAGCTCATGAAGCCGGTAAACTTCCTTAAATTCTTACATGAATTTAGTGACTATTTTTAAGAACTTTAAAGTGATTCTAAAGCTGTATTCCTGAACCCAAGTAATACTGTAGAATTTTCTAGGCAGAATACATCTTGGTTTTCTGTAGTATTGATTCTAATAATATCACTACATACCTAGATTCAGGCACATACAATTTTGCCCAGAGTAATTCGTACTGGATACCCAAAAAAGGCTTCACGTGACTGATCTTTCACGAAAGTAACAAGTTAAAACCTAATGGGCTCTTTTTTTTTTTTAAAAAAAATAGTTATTTGGTTGGGTTAACTTTCTTTTGCTCTTAGTAGTGCTGTGCTCCACTTTGCTATGGCTATGTGTGGGTCTGGTTTCAAAGGCAACAGCAGGAGTTAGGGGATATCCACTGATTGTTTGGCGGGGGGGGGGGGGGGGGGGGGCTTACATTTATATTTTTTGCCCCAGTGAAAAGGATTATACCAGAAGTATCTGAAAAGTAGTCATAAAGGATGCATAGACTAGAAATTGTTTAAAAGAGAAGGTACATCCAAGATTTCACGTTTTATCTTGAAATATAGTCTACAAAAATTTTTAAAACTTACACTACAATAAAATCAGTCTTCATTTGTGGAACATGTATTCGGACAATGACAGAGGAACAGTGTGTATCCTAGGAACAACCACTGTGGGCAAAGGCAGGCTTAAAAATTTGGCCCCACACAGAAGCACAAAGTAGTTAAGTCTGATGCATAATGGTAGACTATACACCATCTTCTAAAAGTACTAAACCACGTATCTGCCTGGATCATCAACCACCCAATATAGACTTACCACATGTAATAAAATCTACAATTTCTGGCCTTTCGGCTCTTATTCAAAACAGATGTTTGATGTGCCACGTACCTTTTTATATAAATATTTTAAAGTCTAGTAGTAGTTATCCGCACAATTAAACATCTGCTTCTTTTTACAACTTAAATACCCTCTTTGAGAAGTTTATAACTTGGGTGTTAGGACTACCACAGACTCAGATTTAGGAGTCTTAAGAAATAAATGTTTCCATTCCTGTTTCTCATACTGAACTTTTTTCTCCAAAGTCATGTAGAATAGAGGTAATGTTTTCTGTCCTCTTTTCAGACTCCACTAGCATATACAACTGCTGTTGATTTTACAAACTAAATGTGCCAACAACTGTAAGTCAGTATATGCTTTAATTTCTTCTGGAGTACTGGGAAGAGAGCACAAAGCAACAGCGAATACGACTTCACTTTAGTTTATACTTCCAACTTTCTGTGAGACCTGGGCACCAAGTCTTCTTGTGACTTTATTTTGCAAACTGTCATCAAGTAAGGAAATGAGAAAGAAATTAAAGTCACCACATTAGTGATGATGCCCCTAGATAGTCCGCATGCCTAAGGAGTTCTTCTAGTTACCATCTTCAGTCTTCTCTACAACTCTGCAGCAAGTGGAACACGAATTCACTCAACAAATATTTATAAGCATTCGTATGTGTCAAGCACCACACAAGGAAGACGCTGGAGACACAATGGCGAGACACACACTATCCCTTTTCCTTATATCATGCCTCAAAAAGTTCAGTTTACAGGATTTTCATTTCACTTACATACTAAGGGCTCACATCCATTTGTAAATAACCACTCACAATTGTTATGAATGACGTCCACCACCTAACCTGCTCCTGAAAAATGGAAGACATAAGATCTTTGTAAACAGCTCAGAGAACACACAGATAGTGCTCCACAAAATTAATGTGTCAAATAGGGCAAAATTATCATGCAGCTATCATTCTAGCTCTCTGGGAGGCTGAGGCAGGCAAACTGCAAGTTTGTGCCCAGCTTGGACAACTTAGTAAGGTCCTCTCTCAAAATAAAAAATAAAAAAAATGGACTGGTAGCTCATTTGCAAAGGTTATGGGTTCAATCTCAAGGAACCTGAGAGAGAGAAAAATACATGCATACATACATACGTACATAGACACATCACCCAACAAGCACCTTACAACCTATGAATGGGAAGTACTGGTGTTAAACCCAGAAGATTAATTCCTGTGTCACACTAGCCACGTTTAAGGGGCTTAACGGCCTTAGGTGGCTAGTGGCTAATGTACAGGACACTGCAGTTGCAAAATCATTTGGTGCTGGGCCAGTGGCATACATCTATAATCACAGCACTCAGGACCAGCCCAGGCTACAGAGCAAGACCCTGCATAAAATAAATACATAAATAAACTTCTTTGTACCCTTTCTTTCCTATTCCATTCCCAAGCACACGCCATTTTATTCAGTGTCTTCTGTTCAAGGACCTGCTGCTTTTAACCTAGCAGCTTGGAGCAGAGGAGGAAAAGGTGAGCAGTTCGAATGAAGACGGGCAACACAGGCAAGCACCAACACAGACCACGTGACTAAGGGGCAGTGACCTTAATGGGTACCCACGTGATTCGCGTGGACCATTTCCACCTTTGAGGGAGGCAGTTCAGCGCAGACAGCCAGCGTATAAGTACAGCATGAGCTGCTCCTGGTGGCACAGGCCTGTAATCTCAACACCATAGGAAGTGGAGACAGGAAGATCCTGAGTTTGAGCCCAGCCTCGGCAACTCAGCAACCTTATCTCCAAAATCAAAACTCACAAATGGACTGGGCTCAGCTCAGCGTGAAGGTGCGGTGCTTGGTCCCCAGAGCCCCCAAAAGTACAATATGACATGCAATGATAAATGTGATGAGACAAATGTGCCACAAGCCACAAATGACACGTAAGAGGGTATTTTTGACGATTCCTGACAACATATCAGAGGAAATTTCCTGAAGGAGATATGAAGCAAAATACCAAGCTACGCAGAACTGTGCAAAGCAACCCCCAAGTGGTCCAGCAAAGGTGGAAGGAAGTGTCACTGGAAGTAACCAGATGGGAGAGACCACAGAAGCAAGCAAAGTGGACAGGAGAGCCGCTCCCACCACAGACACATCCTTGTTAATGTTGGGTGTGCCAGGCATATGGGTAACTACACAAAAACTGCAAGCAATGTTAAGACTAATCCTATAACTTGACAACTCATATAGCTACCATGTATGACAGTAGCAAGAACAAAATTCTCAGCCAGTCTGGTGATGCAGGCCTGTAGTCCCATTACTCTGGGAAGTGAAGGTAGGAGGATCACAGGCTCAAGATCAGCCAGGGCACCTTAGCAACTTGGTGAGACTGTATGGAAATCAAAAAACAGGCTGGGAATGTAGTTCAGCGTGACAGTTCTATGCTCAATGACCACTACAAAAAAATAAGTTCTTCATGACACAGTAACACAACACACATCACTTATGAATTATTACAATAATAATCCATTGTTTACAGGGAGAAACTCATTACTGTTTTTGTTATATCTGTAAAGTATCAATTCCATGAATATGTATCATTTTACACATTACCCGCATAGCTCACCATTCTCGACAATTTATCTAACAGAAGACAAAAGAATCAATCATATGGGGAGGGGATAAAAGTAAAGCTTCCATGTTCCCAACAAGAGAAGCTGTTTTTTCCTCCGAAGTTTTGTAGCAGACTCCCCTTACTCTTACTTTTCCTAACATCCAGATTGTGACTGCCAAAACTACAGAGCTCAGCAACCTAGGTTGGCCATGAAAATGCGTGGAAAACATCTGTATCTGCTGGAGTCTCTCCTTCATTTATCTGTCACACCTATGTCCAACTCTACAAAGAAAGAGAAAACAAGCCGGGTCCCCTGGCCCAGGCCTGTAATCCCAGCACTCTGGGAGGCTGAGACAGGGGCAAGTTCCAGGACAGCCTGTAACTTAGCAACTTATTCAGACTCTGTTACAAAATCAAAATTTAAAAAAAAAAATGGGCTTGGGACGCAGCTCATTGCAAAGGCGAAGAAGAAAGAGAAGGAGATGGAGGAGGAGGAGGAAGGAAAGAAAAGAAAGGAAGGACGAAAGAGAAACAATACTACTTTCTTCAGGGAACCTTTTCTCCTCAATTTACTAGGACCCCCTCTCCCCTTCTCACAGTAAATTTCTTGAAAAGGTAGCCTCCAGGCCTTAAAGAAATCAAGTTATTCTCCCTTTCAAACAAGTAAAACATTCCAGACAAAATCTTAACAGTAAAAATGATACAAACTCACTGGTCTCTGGACGATCATATAATTTCTTTTCCCACATGGAGCTCTTAGGTAAAAGGATTTTTTTAAAAAAAAAACACGGTATTAAGTAATTATTTAAAATAATGGCAGCAAGTGCAGGCTCTGCTTCCGCCTCCCTGGGTAGCTTGGGCAACTCTCAGCTAACTTCATTACCCCAACTGCGAAACGAAGGTTAACAGAATTTCCCTGAGTGCCGAAAGTCGGCCCGGCCAAGATGTCCAGCACGGAGACACTTCGTTTAATGACACAGCCATCTTAACTCTGGTCTGTTTTTACCACCTCCTCCACGTAGGGCTGATTTCCCTTCGTCCACCTGATTGATTCCTCTGTTTTCACTACACATTACATACCAGAATCACGAGGGGTGGGGTACAAAACCACTTCGCCCGGGCCCCAGTAGTGTTTGGGGACAGCTGCTCTGGGGCGGCCTGAGCGCAGGAACGTCGCGGCCCTCGCCGCTGCTAACGTGGAGCCAGGATTTATTCCAGAACCTCTTCTACGTCTTTGCGTCCAAGGCGACGTCCACACACCTGTGAGGTCCGTTCCATTCCTGAGCCGGTCGCCATCCGACTCCAGGGCCGAGGTTCTGGGCATAAGGCTCGCCCGGATGCTATGACGACGCACCCAAATTCTGCCCTCCGACGACCAGCTGCGCCCAGTCGCACAGACGGCGCTCCGCACGCGCGCGGCTGGGCCCGCTGGGGGCCAAGACCCTCCCCGCGTCCGCGCTGGCGCCCCCGCACGTGACCTGACACGCGCCAGCCGCACGCGGGCTCCACCAAAACAAAAACAGAGGCTGCCCGCAGAGCGGCCGCGGGGGCGCGCGCCCCGCCGGGAGCGGCCGGCGCCGCATGCGCGCTCCCGCCGCGCGCGCCCCGGCAGTCCTGGGGAGGGAGGGCAGAGGGCGCCACCCTGTTTACCGTCCGGGCCCCGCCCGCGCTCCCGGCCCGGAAGCGGCCTCCCACGGAGCGAGTTCGCGAGTGCGCACCCGCCCGCGGCGGCCCTGCGTGGGAGGCGCCGGCCCTCCGCCGCGCGTCAGCCCCCGTCACGCCTGTGCCGAGCGCTGCGCCCCCCGCCCCGGCTCCCGCACGCCCGCGGACCCTCTCACGTGGCCGCCGCCTGCCCGGCACGGCGCGGCCACGGACCCGGCGCCCTGCGGGATCGCGAGCTCGTCCCCCCCCCGCTCCGGGCGCCCCCTCCCGGGACGCCCCGGCCCACACCTTCCGCCCGGGGCGGACGGGGGCGGGCAGAGGCGGCGACGGCTGCGAGCTGTCACAGCCTCCAGTTTTCCCCATGACGAAGCTCGCCCTCGCTCGCCCCTCTCCTCTCGCGCGCAGCTTCGCCCAAGCGGCGGGCCACGTCTTGATTTCGCTCCTTCGCTTGAAAGCTAACCCTCAAAAAAGCAAGCCGGGACGCAGTCGGGCCCCCCACGCGCTCGCTTCATGACTCTCCCCGCGCCTTACCAAAATGCGGGACACTTACCCGATCCAAACGCCCACCCCACACACCTGCCAGGTAACCTGCCTCCCGGAGCCCCGCAGCCCCACCCACCCCGAGATCGCGTGTCCGGGGCGGGTGGCGCTGACACCACCCGGGGTCCTGGAGTCAGCGAGAGAGGACGCGCAGTCCGCGCCCCACCCGGGAGCCCCCCCCCCCCCCCCGGGGCCACCATCTCCAGGGCAAACCCAGGCACCCAGCGCCCCTCCGGCGAAAAGAGGGACCGAGTGCCGCCTGGGTGCCCGGCGCTGATCCCCCACCTCCGAACCCGCAGGCACCGCGTCCTTCGCGCCCCGCGCGCCCCTGCCCCTTCTTTCCTGTCGACAGCGAAGGCGGCGGCCGTGGGCGCAGGCAGAGAGTTGCCCCAGGTCCGGGGACGCCGGTCTCCGCGAAGTGAAGAGGTGGGATCTCGAAATGGAAACAGTCGTCGTCGTCCCCCCCCCCCCCACTGCGGTCCCTCCCCTCCTTCCCCTCCTCCTCCTCCCCCTCCTCCTCCTCTTCTGTTTACCTCAAGTTTGAATTTTATCTGCGCAACATTAGCTGGAATGCGGACATTAAAAAAAAAAAAAACACTCACTCTCAACCCGGCGGCGGCGGCGGCGGCGGCAGCCCCGGAGGAGCCATGTGGCATCCAGCCACCGCAAACGGGGAGAAAAGTGCTCCCGGCAACACAAACATGGCGAGATAGCTCCGACAGGCCCGGTCCACGCGACAGCCCGACCTTCGTCCGCCCGCCCGCTGGCCATCCCGGCCAAGAACCTCGGAGCCCCTCGGGGGCCCGGCGAGGAAGCCCCGGCGGGATCCCGGGGCGCGCCACGGGGCGGGCGGACCGCGGAGTCCGCGGGGAGACCCGCCGGCTCCCCGAGAGGAAACGGACGCCTCTTCGCCGCCTCCTCCCCGAGATCCAAGCCGAACAGAAAATCCCCAGCCCAGTCCTGCCGGACCGGCTCGGCCCACCCTTAGACAACTTACCTCCGGGCTGGACCCCCGCCGCTCCGGTCCTCGCCGGCTTCCTGCCTCCCGGGCCGGGCGCCGGAGGGAAAACGACGCGCAAGTAGAACTGGGGAGAGGATTGGAGCATTTCCCGTGGAGGATCCCAAGGAGCGACGGACACTCCGGAGACAGGTGCAGGGCTGGCCGGAGCCGCCGGCTGAAAGTTGTGCTGGGCGGCGGGATCCCCCCCCCCCGAACCAGGGCCGCGGACCCCCAGCTCCCCGCCCCCCCACGGCGTCGCCCACTGGTCACGCCGGGGTGCTGCGTGCGCTTGGCTGCAGGGGCGGTGGCGTAGTTTCTCTTCCTCCCACCTCTTCTCACTTGTTTTCGTAGCCGTGGGCTTTCCTAATGCTTTCCTCGCCACGATGTTGTTTCATTATATCATGTCCATCATGTGACACCGGAGAGGCCTCTATGGAAACTTAAAGGGGCTCCCACGTGACTGCAGTAGCAACAACAGCAGCAGGACTGGCGGCGGCTGCGGCGAGGGTACCGCCACCCGCCGAGAGCCCCTCGCGGCATCCCGGAGGGGCTTCTGCCGCACTGGAACCCCGATAAGGGAGCCGCCGCATTCCCGGAGCTGCGGCGTCGGTACGTGCGTGGAGCCCGCGCTCGTTACAAAGCGAGCCGAACAGAAGGAGCGTCCTTAAATCCTTTCCTACAGTCACAAAACCCACGCTCTGTTAAAATGACATTTCGTGGCTCCTACTTGATTTCTCCCAAGAGCAAAGAGTTTTCTATCAGGCCTGATTAAATTTTGAAGTCAAAAAAGAGCTGTCTCTCTGTCTCTCTCCAAGTTCAGTCGTAGATCACTGGTAGAACAGAAACGCCATAACAATAAACAATAAATAGAATCGGGCATCTGATACACTAATTACCACCACCACCAGTTTTAAAGCGTTCTGGAATTAACATTCCGCCGGTAACTGCGCCGATGCTCACAGGAGACAGAAAGGCAATGCAGCTTTTCTCTTCCGCAGCTATATTAAGGCTTTGTTGCTGACAACAGTAAAAACTTGTTTGTGTCAGGAAGTGAGGTATGAAGACATGACCTGGAAGGTACAGACAGAATCACAGTGGCAGGTTTTGCGTTATTTTTCTGGCCATACTCTTTTGAAGGGTGCCACGAAGCCTGACTTTTGTCAAATGTGTGGTATTTCATGGGAAATAAAATATCAAAAAAACCTAGTCATCCCTTAACTACGCATCCCACGCTTGCTAGACACTATTAAGTGTGTGTGTGTGTGTGTGTGTGTGTGTGTGTGTAGATGTGGGGGGACTGATATTTTGTCCTCAGTTCTAGAATTTAACAGAAGTATTAATTTAAAAAACTCCAAAAGAAGACTTAGTCCAATGATGTGTGGAAACCCAACAGTTTTGCCTAACTCGGGATGTTACTGACTCACAATCTCTTTAGGGGGTTGAACCTTGCCTCCCAATTTCCTGTCTTAAAAGGGCTCATGGACCATGAAGATGCTCAGATTATTAAATTTAAGTACCTAGCTGTCTCTGTGTCTTGGTTCTTGAGTTTCCATTTTAGAAGGGAAAGTGTTTCTGGCTGGCGGAATGATGGAAAAACTTCCCAGGAGCCCCAAGAGTGGGTGGGACAAAGACCACCGTTTCTCCTGGCCTGGCCCGGATTTTCTCTCCATCTCCTCAATTTGTCCCATCAGCCATGATCGATGATCGCCACTACATCCTTCCTGGTGCCATCAAGTCCCCCGGTTTTCACCTTGCAATCGAGCTCCTAAACTTCCCCTCCTTCCCCCCTTCCTGCCCTTGGCGCAGCCCCTTTCCCGCTGGGTGCTTAGGCCTCTCCCAAACTGCCCCCCGGCGCTTCCCCCAGCCCAGCCCAGCCCGGCCGCCCCTCTCGGCAACCCCACCTCCTCACCTTGCTCTGACCTCCTTCCGTCTCCTCCGCCCTCTGCCCCTTGACCTCGGGGCCTCCGCTCACCTCTGGTTACCTGAAACGTCCTGCCTCGCACCGGGTCTCCTTCGCTCCCATCCCTTCTGCGGTCGAGCCCAGCCTTCCTCCCCGGCTCGGCCTGCTCGGCTTGGCTCGCCTGGCCCCGGCCCCGGCCCAGAGGGCCGAGGCGCCCCTGGCCGGGCCCCCGCCTCGCAAGTCCGGGTTGCGGCGCTTCCTGGGCTGATGGTTTGGACTTGCTGCAGCAGCTGCGGTTCTGCTGTGTCATGCAAGGCGGCGGCGGCGGCGGCGGCGGCGGCGGCCGGAGCTGGCGGGGGAGGAGGGGAGGAACCTGATCCTACGGTAGCGGAGGGCCGGAGCCGAGCGCCGAGCTCCCCAGCGCCGCCCGGAGCCGGGCGGGCTCGCCGCCCCAAGGGGCCCTCCTCGCGGGGCACCCGGTAAGTGGGGCGGCGCAGGTGGTCGCCTTGGGCAGAGAGCGCGCTTGGGGGACGAGGCGGGGCGGCGGGAGCACCGGGAGCCCCCTCAGCCCGGCCAGAAGGAGCCCGGCGTCCCCGGAGAGGGACCCAGGCCGTGCCGAGGGTGCCCAGCACGGCGCGGTGAGCCCGGGCAGCCCGGAGGGTGGCGTGGTGCGTCCCGAACTCAGGACCGGGCCGGAGGCGATGGCTCGGGGCGGGAGCCTCCTCATCCCGTCAGTCCTGGCGCTTTAGGGTGCCGATGCCCCCTGCTGCCCTGGCCTGGCCGCGCTTTCTGGGTTGCCTTGTTCAGAACTAGGCGAGGGGATGGGAAACGTGCCCAGCCTCACTTTAGCCACGAAAATAATGCTGCTGGCCCGCGGCCCTGGACAAACTGCCTCTGGTGCAATTAAACGATCAATAGGAAAGGGTTCGTGCCCCTCGCTGCCCTCTTTCCCCTGCGCCTTTGACCAGGGTAACTCGAGGGGTCGAGGAGAAAAAAAAAAAAAAAAGAAGTGTTAAGTTCCCTCCCACTCGCCCGCTCTGCCAGCCACCCCCAACCACACCTATGGCAAGCCACACGCCTGCCACCCTAGAGCTGCGCCTCAGGGAGCTGGAGCTCCATGTCGCTTGCAGCCACTGCCCTTTGCCCCGAGGACACGAAGCCTGGGAATGGAAGCTGCGAAACGGGGAGGACTGGCCTGGCCCAGGGGAACCTTACTATTCTTACCCTATACAATTCGCAGGAACACTAGCTTACTATTATTATTACAATTCCTTTCCATTTAACTTTTAGAAATTTAGAAAAGAGCTTCCTGAAGCATCATTTTTAAAAAATGTCAGTCATACATTTAGAAGTAAGGGGTTGAGGGGATTAACGGAAAGGCTAATGACTGTCTCAAAAGCACATGCGGTTGCTAGGGAACTCCAGCTCATCCCGCTGTCTAATCACCAGCCTGTTACGTGGAAATCAAACTGCTCAGGGTGTTATTAAAATGAATGGCATTTGGTTAAAGGATTTCTTGCCTGTGTTGCAGCATCCTGGATTATTATCGACTGCCTCACACCCACATACCTTGTTTTCCTAATTTGATTTCTGTATGTGCGTCACTGCCAGGGACACTCAGACTAGACCAGTCAGGTTCACTTCCTGTTTCTCAGAAACTGGTTTATATTTGGGCTCAAAGCACTAGCTGGTAAAACGTTATCAAAACTGGTCCTCTTGGAAAGAAATCTTTGCTTTCCGTTGAAAAACAAATTATCCCCATTAAAGGCTAATTCCCATGGAAAACGTCATCATCTGAGGGAGGAGATGGGCTGCCAGTCCACTTTGTTAGCCATTTGAGAAAACCATTCTTGAAATGAAAAGCCTAGAAAAACCCATCGTATTTATTTTATTTACCCAGACTCTTAAGACCTCACCATTGCAACTAAAACAAACTCATGTGGAGAATAGGTATGAGTGTGCTCTTGCTAAAGTGAAACACATGAAAATACACTCCAGGGCTGGAGAAATCACTAAGTAAGGCTTGGGACTGAAGAGACTCTGGGCCCAGGAAGGGCAAATAAGCTTGGTTTGGCACAGTGGCACTGGGGAACTACGTATGATTACGGGGCTACACCGGGAATAGGAAACTCATAACTTGGTTTTCTAGTTATCTCACTTACCAATTCTTCTCTGTCCCTGGACCAAAAACCCTCCCTTTCCCCCCTCCAATTCCTTCCTCTTAATGAAAAGGATATCATAAAGGCCATGTTACAAAGATAAGCCTGTGTAGATAGATGGACTTTGATGGAAATAATTTGTTTAGGTGAAAAATAAAACCCTTTGGAAAGAGTGTGTATAAGGGGCTGGAGGAATGGCACAGTGGTTAAAGCATTTCCCTTGCAAGTGCAAGGCCCTGAGTTTGAATCCTTAGCATCACAGAAGCTGAACGTGCTGGTGCACACCTGTAATTACAGCACTTGGGAGGCTGAGGCAGGAGGATTGCCATGAGTCCAAGGTTAGCCCGGACTTCATACTGAGTTCAGGATGAGCCTGGGCTACAGAACAAAACAGTCTGAAAAAAAAAGAAGTGTGTATAAACTCAGAAGGCTGGTACATACCTGAAATCCCAGCACTTGGGAAGCTGAGGAAGTAGGATGCTGAGTTTGAGGGCCAACCTGGGCTACCTAGGTAGTTCAAAGCCAGCCGGAACTACATAGCAAGATCCTGTGTCAAAAAAAAAAAAAAAGTGTATGTGGCAATGAGAACAAATCAGCCTGCTGAAAATGATTTTCCCCCACTTCTCCTTTAGCTTGGGCAAATTTATGGTAGCCATTGTAGGTCTTCTTGTGTCAGATAGCTCATGGAAGCTTAAATTTGAAGTGCTAGACCACAGAATCTTTCAAAAGTTCCTTGCATTTACAAAATTCTGATGTCAGATTGCATGCACTGCATAATGTCATCTGGATTTTGCAAAGTTAAATTTTAGTACTGAACCTTTGACACTTAGCCATAGAGACTCTGAGAGAAATGATAACAGGAAGTGATTGCCTATTGATGCATCGAGTGTTAATGTCCGTTTCCAGACGTAAAATCTGCCTGGCTCCTCACGTATTTATTCTCTCATTGCCTTGTGGTGCTATGGAAGCAACAGGGTAAACAGTGGAGAAGTACGTGCAAGTGAATTAGGTGTGGTGGCACACTCCTATAATCCCGGCCCCTGGCTGCGTGCTCTCTGGCTGGTCCTCACCTCTTCTTCTCTCTCTTCTCTGTCCTCTCTGCTTCCTGGCTGCCGTGAGGCAACCAGCTTTTTTCTGCCATATCCTTCCACTATGATATTTCTGCCTTGGGACAAGTCAACCATGGACTAATACCTCTGAAACCTTGAGCCAAAATAAATCTTTCCTCCTTCAAGGTGACTTTCTCAGGTTTTGTCTTGGTAACAGAAAGCTGATTAACATGTTAATTCAGCATACTTTGAGAAGGTGGTAAATGATGGGAAAGGAGTTACAGAATGAATAACCAAATGAATCCCCAAGGAACCAGTAGGCTGTTTGCCTGTATATAATTAGCGATGGGCAAATATAACCTACTTCAGGTCTTAGAATTTTTCAAATTTAAGACATAAACAAATGTGGTATTTGTGCTAGCAAGAAACGTCTTAGCTTTGAAACCCAACCCTGCCACATGATCTGTTCAGTATTGAGTGCCCACAGTGTGCCTGGTCCTATGCTAGGTCCTGGAACTACAGAGCAGGGTAAGATCACAGCCCCTGCTCACAGAGTCTTATATTCCAACGAGGAGGCAGATGAGATGGCAGTGGACCGTGGCCAGTGAGATGCATGTGCCAAGGAGTTCAAGGGAGGAGACCTTCCCACAGAGAGTGGAGTGGAGAGGGGTCCTGAAGTACAAGCCAGGTACATGGGCACATTCACGGGAGGTGTCCCAGGCCAGAGGAACACAGGGTGAACATCTTGAGGTAGGGAGGTGTGCCCAGAGAGAGTCGAAGGTAGAGGACAGTGGCCAGCAGCTAGGAGATTCGCAGTATATAATGTATCACAAAAATCTTGAAAGCTACATCCAGAAAGAACAAGGATGACTTTATACTGTGAATGGTTTTGTTTGTCCTCCTGAGTTTGAGTTTCTCCTAAGGCTAGCGGAAAGCCCTGGATAAATTTTAAGGAGCATAGTGAACTGACTCCGTGTCCATGTTAGAAACGTCACTCCAGTTTGGGGAATGTATTCAGGAGTAACTACAAGCAAGGAGACTAGGAGGTGGGCTACTTACTTATTTTTGTGGTACTGGGAATTGAAACAAGGGCATTTGCGCAGAGCTACATTCCCAAACTTTTTATTTTTTGAGAGAAGACCTCTCCAAGTTCCTAAGTTGCCTGAGTTGGGTTTGAATTTGCAATCTTACTGCCTCCACCTCTCAGAGTATTGAGGTGAAAGACGCGTGCCACCATCCCAGACTTAGGAACTTATTTTAACTTTAGGAAAGAAAAAGAACAACTGAAGTAAGGAAACAAAAAATGAACATGGATGGACTGGAGGAATAGCACAGTGGTTAGAGCACTTGCCTAACAAGCTCAAAGCCCTGAGTTTGATTTCCCCAGCACCACATAAGCCAGTCATAGTGACATAGACCTGTAATTCCAGCACTCGAGAGTCTGAGTCAGGAGAATGGTGTGTTTGAGCCAGCCTGGACTCCATAATGAATTCAGGACCAACCTGGACTACAGAGTGAGACCCTGTCTCAAAAAGAAAAAAAGAAAGAAAGAAAATAGGATTCAATAAATATTTCAGACATAGAAACAATTGGATTTGATTATTGATTATATCTGCAAGATCAAAGTATATTTATTGATAGAAGATTGATAATAACCAGATTACAGTGGTTTGAGGAATTGACAGGAGTAGTGGCTACATGAAGCTCTTTTAGATAAAAAATAGTGAAGAGTAAGTAGAGAAGAAAGATAAAGGCACTGGGTAAAGGAAAGAAGATATGTAAAGTCAAGGATATGTAGGGGAAACCAAGCCTAGTAGCAATTCAGCAACTTAGTAAGACTGCATCTCCAAATCAAAAGTAAAAAATAGGTTGGGGATTATAGCTCAGCATGAAGGCCTTGGGCTCAATCCCCAGTACCTCCACCAAAAAAAAAAAAAAAAAAAAAAAAAAGAAAGAAAGAAAAAAGGGGGGTGGGGGTGTGTGTGCAAGAAATAATATAGCATTCCAAATACTTTTAGCTTTCTTCAAATTAAGAGATACTACCATCCACCAGTTGCTGAAATCAAAAAGCATGTCGACATTATGAGCAAGTTCCAGGGAAGGTATTCCAGGCATTATGTCCAGCTCATGAGGAATTCCAGCCAACTCTACCTCTGCACTCTTCCTAAAACTTGTGTCTGTCTCCACTGCTATCGCTGTAGTACAAACCACCATCACCTCTCTTCTGTCTCCTGTACTAGGTCTCTAAAGGGCTTTCCTGCTTCCACGCTTGTTCTCCATTTTCCACGGCACAGCTAGGGTGACATTAACCATACAGGATACAATGTAGGTGAGGTCATATCACTTTCCTTATTAGAGTCCTTTCCTGGCCTATAAAACCCCAGGAGGCAACTCAGACCTCCTCTGACTCCAATCATACCGCCCCTTTTCTGTTCCTCAACTACAATGAATTTGCTCTTGTTTAGACACTTCCTCCAGGTATTTCCTTTTCCCGCATTACTCTGGGTCCTTCTGCTTTTTGTTATCTCCTTAAAGAGATCTAGACAGAACGTGGTGTAGGCAGGCTTATAATTCCAGTACTCTGGGAGGCTGAGACAGGAGTATCACAAGTTCGAGCCCACCCTGGGCAACTTAGTGAGACCCTGTCTCAAAAATAAAAATAAAAATGGACCACAGATGTGGCTCAATATGAAGGCCCTGGGCTCCATCCCTGGGGGTGGGGGTGGGGGAGGTGGAAGTCCTTCACCTAAAATATTGCTCTCTTTGTCCACCTTTTCGATCATCCTATGTGTTTTCCCATAATAATAGAACTTAATTGTTGAAAATGATTACTGTTGTTTTTATGGTTATAGTTTAGGGCTTCTTTAAAATACCAACTCCATGAAGATACCTTACACATAGTGTACACTTCCACGTATTCTGTATGTTTGAAGAAGGCATAGAAAAGAGCAGCAGATTAGTAGAAATTAGAAATCATTGAGAACCAGTTTGACTTGGCCATAATAGGGCAAGCCTGTAATTCCACTCATTTGAGAGACTGAGGAAGAAAAATCTCAAATTTAAGACCATCCTGGGAAACTCAGTGAGAGCCTGTCTGAAAATAAAAGAAAAATAGAAGATGGATGGGGATGTAGTTTAGTGGCAGAGCACTTACCTACCTTGGGTTCAGTCCTTCACAACACAAGACATAGCACAAGCCCTTCATAGACTCAGTTGAGTCTGGTATGCAATAGACATTGGAGATTTTGGAAGTGGAAGAGCTACTAGCTATGTGATCCTGACATTCATGTTTTCTGAGCTTCACCTTGTGAGTCATACCATGTGCCTCACAGGACTGCTAGGAACATGAAGTAGTAATGTTGGAAGATACAGGTGATTTCAGGAAGTCAGGACTTCTGCAAATCCACCCATATCCTCTGCATGTCAGTCTCCCTGTCATAGAGATAGCCCTTGATAATTACTTGTAATTAGCATAAAATTGACAAAATTGTTATTTTTAGGAAAATCAGAATCCCTGGTAGAACCTGGAAATTAGATTAAGAAGAAATCAAAGTACTTCCACAAATCCGTAAAAAAAAAAAAAAAATCAGAGCCTTCTGGAAAGGGCTGTAGGAATGGCTCAGTGGTTAAAGCGCTTGCCTAGCAAGTACTAAGTACCCACGTTCAATTCCCCAGCACCACATAAGCTGGGCGTGGTGGCATACGCCTGTAATCCCAGCACTCAGGAGGCCAAGACAGGAAGATTGTTGTGAGTCTAAGACTAGCCTGGGCTCCATAGTGAGTTCAGGACCAGCCTCGGCTACAGAGCAAGACCGTGTCTCAAAAAAAAAAAGAACCTTCTGGAAAATTGGGTGAAGGATGTGACAAACAAATTGTACTCAAGGGAGCACAAATAAATTATAAAAATAGGTAGAAAGGTTCACCTTTCTCTTGGCAAGAGATGGGCACATTACAACCTCAATGACATACAAAATTGGTCAAGTTTAAAGACATTCTTGGCTGGCCTGACAGGGAGGCAGACACAGTCTAAGGTCAGGGAGGGGAAAGGTTGGTACAACCTCCAAAGAGAACGACTTGCCAGTATGTGTCATATTTTAAATGCACTAAGCCTTTGACTTAGCAAGTCTCCCTTTATATATTTGTCGAATAGATAGACTTATATAGATATTGAAGGATGAACCTTCTAGGACACTCACTGCAGCATTATTTATAGTTGTTTCCCACTGAAAACAGCTATCAAAAGCAAATTGGCTAAATAAATTATGGTAGACCTACACAAGAAGTGAAAGGTAGGCAGCCATTAAAATTTGTGAGGTACTTCTAGACACATTGACATGAAAAGATCTTCAGGATGCATTACTATGAAAGAAAAATTAAGACATGGCTGAGCATGCTAACCCTTACTGGTGATCTCAGCTATTAATAATTGAGAGGCTATGGCAGAAGGATTTCAAATTCAAGGCCAGCCTTTGCAATTTAGTGAGACCTTTCTTGAGATAAAATTAGAGGCTAGGGGATGTAGCTCATCATTCCCTTCGTTTGGTCTCCTCTCTCTCTCTCTCTCTCTCTCTCTCTCTCTCTCTCTCTCTGCCTCCCTCTCTCCCTCTCTCTCTCTCTCTCCCTCCCTCTCTTCCTCCCTCCCTCTCTCTCACCCCCCCCCCCACACAGAACCATGTATTTTTGCTAACATTTTGGGGTTTTTGGAACGTGATTTACAGTTTTTGCTCCGAAAAACAATTATCTGTGCGATAATCAAACAGAACAGAGCCGAAGCCCACACAGAAGAGCTGGAAGGATGTTTCAATGGTCTGTGTGAGATGTTGGTTGTCCAGTGGACAGCAGTGCTGTGTGCACAAGGAAGGAAGTAATTAGAGTTATTTCAGAGAGCTTTGATTAACTGGGGCCTGGTGTTGTAGCATGCTCGGAGGCTGAGGCAGGAGAATCACAAATTCACAAGTTTAAGCCCAGCTTGGACAACTTAGCAACTCAGGGAGACCTTGATATGGCAGGGAAATGAGGTGTAGCTCAGAGAGAAGGTCTTGAGTTTGATACCCAGTACCAACTTTGATTGATTGGAGATGGTCAGCTATGGAAAAGGAAGATGTTGTCATGGTAGAATTGAGACTGTCCACGATTGGATACAAGAGCGGAGATGAAAAATTTGCAACAGTCGCGGCATTGCAGGGGAAGATCAGAAGTTCTGTCCAAGTAGACAGACTTGTGAACTTGTACCATAGGGACAGGATGTCCACTGCATAGTTGTGATAGGCTTCTGAAGCTCAGAAGAGCTGCTTGGAGCCAGATTTATAAATTTTGAAGAAGATGACCTACAAAGGTAGACAGAATGAAAAGAAAAATGGGAGTAGGACAAAGTTCTGATCATACAGAGATTGAATAGAAAGAGTTGGCAATGGAGATTGAGACGCAGACCCTTCTAGCTCCCCCGGCCCTCTCAAAAAATGCTGAGCCTATACGGTACTGTGGGAGGCTGAGAGAGAAAGGTTGTAAATTCAGGCTTGTAATTTAGCAAGTTATAAGATCTTGTCTCAAAATAAAAATTAAAAAATGGTAAACTGAGCCCAGCAACTAAGGCCTGTAATCCCAGCACTCTGATAGGCTGAGGCAGGAAGATTACAAGAGAGATCCCAGTGTGGAAAGAAGACCCCAGGTCTCAAAATCAAAAATAAAAATGGGCTGGGGTGCAGCTCAGTGCAAAGGCCCTGGGTTCAAACCCTAGTCTTGCAATAAATAAGTATGTCTAAAACCAAGAGAATGTACCAGCCAAAGAACCCAAAAGCATTAAGCAGGATTAACTTGTTACATACCACCAAAGCTCAAGAAAGATCACTGTAACTGTTTGCTGTCGTAAGGCCAAAGCTCCTCACCAGTTGAGATTATTTTATTTATTTATGTAACCGGAGCCTTGCCTTGTGCCTCACACATAATACATGATCAGCAAATCTTTTATTGTTAAGTTGGACAGAGAGAGACAAACATACACGAAGAGATAGCCTTTTCTCATCTGCCTGACCCCCCCCACACACACACCTACCCTAACTCTGTTGATTGAACCTGGGAAATCCATTTCGGTGCCACTACTGTTCTGCAGGACGCTGCAGCCACTCCTGGGATTCCCAGCACTGGTTTCCCATCACAAGTCAAGATGACTTTGGGCAGGAAGAGATGTTTAACCTCTCGTAGGACCCACCAGCTTCTCAGTCTGTTTTGTCTGCATAGACATGTGGCTGTTGTCCAAAGAGACTATAGAGAATACGGTTGGAGAAAAGGTTTGACTTTGTTCAGAGGATGTGGAAATCTGCAAAGTAAACAAGGGTCCTCGAATTAGAAATTTAGAAAATCAAGTCGGGCTAGGTGGCATAGGCCTGTAATCGCAGCACTGTAGGAGGCTGAGGCCAGCCAGGGCAATTTAGTATCTTGGGGAGACCTTGTCTCAAAAATAGATAGATAGGCTGGAGATGTTGGTCAGTGCAATGGTCCTGAGTTCAATCCTCAGTACCACATTTGAAACAAAAAGGAAAATTAAATAGCTAATGTAGTTTCAGCAAGATTTAACATGATACCCTATATTACTGAGTCAGACTAGAGGTCAGCACTTTCCTATTATAAGGGGCCAGATAGGAAATACTTTGGGCTTTTCTGACCACACAGTCTGTGTCCCAACTACTCCATTCTGCCAAGATAGTTAGAAAGCAGCCATGGAAAATAAGTAAGTGAAAGAGCATGTTTATGAACACTGAAGTCTGAATTTCGTGGAAGTTTACCATTCCATGAAGTATCATTCTTCTTTGGAATTTTACCCCAGCCATTTAAAAATATGAGAAGTAGCCAGGCCTAGTGACACAGCCTATATCCTAGCTCTGTGGGAGGCTGAGGCCAGAGGATCACCAAGTTCAGGCCCAGCCTGGTCAACTTAGCAAGACACTGTCTCAAAAAATCACAAACAGAAATGGACTGGGGATGGAGCTCAGTACAAAGGCCTTGGGTTTCATCCTCAGTGCTACAAAAATTAATTAATTAATAAGTGAATAATGTTCTTGGCTCACAGGCTGAATCAACAAAAGCAGTATGAGCTGGATTTGGCTTGTGGGCAGCAACGACAAAGATGAAGATTTTATCTTGAGAGGGATGTTCAGATTTGGAATTCTGTGGGGTAGTATTGCTTAGTGGCTAGAGCACTTGCCCAGCAAGCTCAAGAACCTGATTGATTCCCCAGCAACACATAAGCTGAGCGTGGTGGCACACGTCTGTAATTTCAGCACTCGGGAGGCTGAGACAAGAGGATTGCTGTGTGTTTGAGACTAGCGCGGGCTCCATAGTGAGTTCAGGACCAGCCTGGATTATAGATTGAGATCCTATCTCTAAAAATACATAAATAAACAAACAAAAGAAACCCAGATTAGGACTTCTAAAGAAAAAAGTCACTTGAGATATAGATAGAATTATACCTTTATTTTATCTTCTGAAATTTAAACACAATAAAATTGATTTATTTGACATAAACACATCTGCTTACATCTGACCTAGGTAGGAGTATTTATTGAATGTTTGCTCTTTCTCTTCCTTTCAATGGACATGTTTATGAACGCAGCACAGCCTTGCACCACATAACAAGTTTGGTCAATGGCAGACCACTTATACACAATAGTGGAAAAGAAAAATTCCTATCACCTCACAATGTAGCCATTAGAATGGCATCACACAACTTGCTGCCCTTGGATGCTGGTGTAACTAAACCCATTCCAGTGCCAGTCCTAGATAAGTACAGTACAGGCAGTCATGTTCAGTTCATAATACTTGACAATGGTAATAAATGACTATGTTTGCTACTGGTTTACGTATTTACTGTACTTACTAAAGTGTACATGTACTTATTTCTTTAAAAACTGGATTGATACCACAGCCATGTTCTTTTGTTTGTTTGAGGCAGGGTGTCACTCTTCATTTCAGGCTGTTCCTGACCTTGAACCCAAAGCAATCTTGCCTCAGCCTCTCATGTGCTGGGACCACAGGCCTGCACCACCAGGCCTGTTGTATGTGGCACTGGGGAACCAAACCCAGGGCCTTGAGCTTGCTAGGTGAGCATTTTACTGCGGAGCTATTCCTCCAGCCCGTAGCATCCCATGTTCTACCAGCATCACTCTTGTACACCTTTCTCTCTTGTGCATGATTTAGTCCCTTTATGTTTTATCCTGGCCCCAAGAACTGCAGGCTATAGCATGCATAAGTATGCATATATATGTGTGTGTATATGTATCACATGTGTGAGCATGTAGACATATAGATAATACATAGCCTAGGTATGTCATTGACTATGCCACATGGGTTTGTGTAAGTAGGTGCTATGATCTTTGCAAAATGACAGAATCACCTTTGGACATCTATCAATCAATCAGAAGACATCCCCATCACGGAATGATTCATGACTATGTTGTTGTTTTTAATGGCAAACTGAGGAATTATAGTTGACCTTGTAAATACCTTAGGCATGAGCGGGAACAGTAATGCTAATCTCATTTTTGAACTGCTTTAGTTCATTCATAAGGACATGCTATTAATCAATCATGCTACTTCCTACATAGTGAACTTCAGACATAAAAGAACATAGATCATTGAGAGATGTGTAGATAGGTGAAGAACCTAGTGGTGGATAATTCAGTGAGAGTGGTTTGGTGTGTAGTATAAAACATATAAATGCATGAATGTTATCATCTGAGGCAAAAAATATGCAGCCTGAAAAACACTCAGTTTAAATTGGTGCTTTTTTGCATCCCAGCTGTGTGACCTTGAGCTGATTATATAAGCCATATTAAGCTTCAGTTTCCTCTTTTGAAAATGGGGATAATAATAACTACCTGTGAGGAGGGCTGTGGGAACTAAATAAGGCAGTGTACGTAAATCAGCTAGTGTGGTACCTGGGCTGTGGTAAGCAGTTAGTAAGCATAGCTGTTACATTGCAGCAATAGGAAGGTCCATGGAACCAGAGATGCATGTGGAACCCCACAAACCTGAGTGCTGATGCCTGGTAGAGAGTATGTGAGAGAAAACAGAAGCAGAAGTGACATCACAGGACCATGTGAGAAGGCACCTGGCCACTGACCTCCTTGCACCAGCTGTGAGTTTCTTTCTAAGAAACTCCACCTGTAGGTCCAACTCCCAGAGTCCCCAGTACTTCCATGCCAGTCTTAAATGGGGATAAGGCAGCACTCGTGTCAGCACCCCATCTTGCTTTCTTCCAGTTAGGTCAGGTGTGTGCCTGTGACAGCTGGAAGTTGCTCTGTCCTTGCCCCTCCCTCCTCTGTTTGCCCAACTTGAGGTTTCTACCTGACTTTCACCCTTTTTGCCTGGCCATTGTATCCCAGTCTCCCCCAGCTGTGAGGCCCCCTTCCAGAGCTCTGCCTTCCTGCACCGTGATTCTGTTATCTTGTTTATCTCAGCCCTGACCGGTCCTTCTCCCTACAGTGATCTCCTCAGACGTGAGCACAAGTGCCTCGCCCTTCATGGAGGACCTGCTGCTGGGGTAAGACTAGCTGCTTGGTTCTAATAGCTTCCTGAACCTCACCATGGTGGGACACACCAGCACAGCCTGGCTTCCCTGGCTGGCTTCTCTGTACCCATGGTGGGGAGCACCCTACCTCCATCTTGGCTCGTGCACTGGTCACGTGTTGTCAATGAATTCCAACATGTCTTGTGATCCTGTTACGGCAACATCAATCATGCCTTCCCAATACAAGTGGCCGAATTATTGGCACAGGGGCATAATATAGAGGTAATGGAGCACCACAATGTATCCTGCATTAGCTGACAGCTGAAAAGTGAGCATCAAATACAATTGGCACGACTTAAATTCAAACTAATTGCTTATTTGAAGAGGTAGAATTCTATGCTTCATTCTAACCAAATAAGAAGAATGTGTTGGTGAAGTAGAAGTGACAAGCGACTTAAAATAAGTGACCGTGACGCCCTGGCAATGGTAACCGCCAGAGAAGGTGATTCTGCACCCGGTGAGCCGATGTGAGGAAGAGGACAGAGTTTAGAGGTCATAGGGACGTGAGACTCCTGGCCAGGAGCTGCGGGGCACAGCTCAAGAGGAGCAAAATGACTTGAAATACACATTCTTATAAAATCAGTGATCTCAGAGAAGAACAGGGAGCAATTTTAAAAGATCAAGGTAGTTGCTTAAGAAGTATTCTCGTAAGCTTGTGTTTGTTTTATTTTGATTTTGATTTTTGGTGGTGGGGATTGAGCCCAGGCCCTTTGCACTGAGCTACATCCCTTCCACCCTCCCTCTCCCTTTGAGACAGTCTCACCAAGTTGCTAAATGGTCCAACATGGCCTTGAACTTAAAATCCTCTTTCCTTGGCCTCCTAGAATGCTGGGATTACAGGCCTGCATCTCTGGGCCTGTCTAAATTTGTACTTTTAAAGGACACATATAAAAGGCAGGAGAAGGGAGTTACAGTAATCCTCTCCTAATCATGGAGGAGTTTACATTCTAAGACCTTCAGTACATGCCTGAAACTGTGGACACACGAAGCCCATACATACTATGTCTTTTCCTACACACATACACCTATGGTTACTGTTTTTTTCTATACATACATACCTATGATATAGTTTGATTCATAAGTTAGGCACAGGAAAAGATTACCAATAATAACTACAATAAAGTAATTACAACATTACAAAGAAAAATTTAAGAGCTATGAATTGTTTATTTTTGAAATTTTCCATTTAATATTTTCAGACCATGGTTAACTATAGGTAACTAAAATTATAGAAAGCAAGATCTCAGATAAGGGGGAACTTCCGTATACCAAGGTCACCTTCCAAAAGGCTCAGACCTGTGAGACTAAAGCCATAAGGGCTAATATCCAGAGCGAGCTACAGTGAATGGTGTGTGTGTGCGTGTGTGTCTGTGTTTGCACACGTGTGTGCATGCTGTGTGTTGAAGAGGCGTGCTACTAGATGGGGCAGACGTCTAATGTTAGTAGTTAACTGAAAAACGTTAGCCAGCTAAAGCATTTCCTAGATTCTGAAGTACAAGTTATTTCCCACATTTTTCATCTTTTTTTTATTTTTCTTTTCTTTTTTCTTTTTGTACTGGAGATTGAGCTCAACGCCTTTATACTGAGCTGCATGCCTAGCTCATTAGGCCTCACGAAGCTGCTAATTGGCTCAGGCTGGGCTCAAACTTGGGACCCTCCTGCCTGTACCACCAAGCCCAACATTTTTAATATTTCTCAAATCAGAATATATCTTCCATAGATATGTTAATGTGCTAGTATTTTGGGGGAGGGCACAAGACGGTCATTAATTTGGGTGTATCCTATCATAAATTGGTCCTCGAACAGTGGAAATTTGAAGTTTTATTCGTGTCGCTCTGCCAGCATATTGCAGTCAGTAGATGTGGGGTCCTCTTTGTGTCCTGAAAGTGGCAGTGCTGCCAGTGGCCACCGAAAGGCAGGAAAGAATCAGAAAGTAGTCTGAAGATCCCATTTGGAAGTATCTTGCCTCGTCGTGGAGGATGTTGAGGGGATCGAGGAAGCACCACTGAAGAATAAGAGGGTAGGAAATGCTAGAAGTCAGACTGAGACCAGACAGACCTTCTGCCAGGGAGGAGACTGTCCCAGACTTTTAGTGACAGTGATGCACTCAAGTAGTCCACACACAACATGAGCACGAACGGAAGGGACAGTGTCTTTGCATGATTTTAGCTCTAGGGTTTATTAATAGGAGTAGTGGTGAGACAAAGGAGTTAGTGAATGGAAGGTCATTTGTTGTGTTCCATTAAAAACAGTGAACTTGGTAGTTAAAGATAGAATCTTTGCCACCATCTCCCATGCAGTTTGCTTTCCTAGCTGGAACTTCCTGTGAGAAGATGTGGAATTCTGGGAAAGCTGACTCGGCTTTCATCGCCAGGGGGCCGGTCATGTGACCCAGGCTAAGTCCGCTTTTGAATGGCATCTTTTTGGCTCCTGTGACTGACTGTTAGAGTATGGGCATGTGACCTAAGTCGGTTCCATGGAAGGGAGTGTTACTTTTACTGAGAGTGCTAGGCAAAGGTGCTTCCCTTCCATAAGTGAGTGTGGAAGCAGAGAGGCTGAGGAGAAAGCTGAATTCCATTCCTTCCTTCCTTGTCATGGTTGTTCTCTTCTTTTGAATTAGAGAGATTGCTTTGGTGCCAAGAAACAGAAACTTGAACCGACAGTATGTTTTTTTTTTTTTTTTTGTATGTGTGTGGTACTGGAGATTGAATATAAGGCCTTCATGCTGAGCTACATACCCAGCACTTTCCTATTATTTATTTGAGACATGGTCTTACTAAGTCGCTAAATTGCACAGACTGTGCTTCAGTGTTATGATCCTCCTGCCTCAGCCTCCCAAAGTGCTGTGATTATAGGCATGTCATCAGAAGATACCATTTGTGCCTTAAGCAGCAGATGGATTATATGCAAAATGACCTGTATAAGAGAAGTTGTGTGTGTTGAAAAGAATCAAAGTTATGTAGGTATTGTTGACCAAAGGGTATAAAGGCCCTCATGAACAGGAATGTAAAAGTTCATGGTTTCTAAAGGTAAAAGACTGACATATTACTGCTTACTTAAAACTTTTTAATGTGTAGATAAAATGGCATCACACAATTAAAAGGATAGCAAATTATAGGGGCAGGAGGAATGGCACAGTGGTTAGAGTGCTTGCCTAGCAAGCACAAGACCAAGAGTTTGGTTCCCCAACACCACCTAAATCCGGGTGTGGTGACATACCCTGTAACCCAGCACTTGGGAGGCTGAGGCAGGAGGACTGCTGTGAGTCCGAGGCCAGCCTGGGCTACATAATGAGTTTAGGACCAGCCTGGGCTACAGGATGAGACACTGTTTAAAAAAAAACAAAAATAAAAACAAAACAAAACCCAGATTCTAGAACTTTAGAAATAGATGTATTATGAGGAAGGGTGATGTTTTTTAATATAAAGAGCTCTGACGTGTTGAAAAAAGAGACAACATTCTTTCAGAGGAATGAGTAAAGAACAGGAAAGGCAAAAAGATAAACAAGGAATTCAAGAGGAAAATTAAAAAGGTTCCATCTCACTGGGAAATAAAGAACGTGCAAATTATAGGGAAAGTGGAGAGGCTGGCAGTGTGGTGGGGGAGGGATGGGGAGGGAGGGGGATGTGGGAGGGTGGGGGGTGGTTAAGCCCTGGGGAGCAAGTGTGCTGGGTTCCACGGTCAGCACCACCAAAAAATGAAAACGAAGGAAGGAGAAAAAGAAAACCCAGAAACCCTTGTGCCTGTCCAGTAAGCCAAAACTTTGAAATGATATGGTGATATGTTACATGAATAAAGATAGAGTGAATTGAACACACTATATTGGGGGAATAAACCAGCACAAGCATTCTAGAGATTAGTTTGACATGTTATGTTAAGAAAACTTTAACGTAATCTGGGCCTAGTGGTGATGCCTGTAATCCCAGGGAGGCTGAGGCAGGCGGATCTCAAGTTTGAGCCCAGCCTTGGCAATGTAGTAATTTAGCAAACCCTGTCTCAAAATAAAAAGTAATAAAGGGACAGTGGATATAATTCAGTGTGAAGACCCTGGGCTCCATACCTGGTACCAAACACAAGCAAAGTGAAAACAACAACAGCAAAACTTTAACATATAGAAACCATTTAACATAGTAATTTCATTTTAAGACTTTAAAGGAAAAGCCAGGCCCAGTGGCTTAGGCCTGTAATCCCTGCACTCTAGGAGACTGAGTTTGAGACCAGCCTGAGCAACTTAGTGACTTAGTGAGACCTTGTCTCAAAATCAATAATAAAAATGAACTGGGGACTTAGCTCAGTGTGAAGGCCCTGGGCTGGATCCCCAGTCTCATCACTACCACAAATACGTGAATTAATTCATTAATAATGCTTGCTAGATAGACTTTAGCCAAAGAACATAATAAGAAACTATCATGAAATTTAAAGTAGAAAGTTATTTAGTGCAGGATTCTCTGTAATATTGGATACTTGGAGATAATTATCCAAAAAATTACTGCATAAGTTGTGGGGGTTTTTTTAATGGTGAAATGTACACGTAGTGTCAAGAGTAGGTTTTGGGAAGATGCCATGGCATCAGAAAATATTGTGTGTTTATTTTTGCATTTTCTCAGAAAAATAAAAGACTGGACAATTGCATAGTAAACTATTAGCAATGATGATATCTTCGTGGAATTGAGTCGACTTTATCTTCTTGTGATTTCTGTCTTTGCTAACCCTACCACCATACACATGCATGATCTTAGAGTCAGGATAAAGAAAAAAATGGAAGACGAAGTGGGAGCCCAAGGTGAATGATGGCAGGGTAAATTGAAGTGAGACTTAAATTTAAATTTAGATGAGATTCAGATTTAAATGAGATTCAGATCTTCTGAACCATATAAACTACATCTGAGGATACAAAAAGAACTTTCAGATATCATCACAGACGCATTGTAAGGAGTCATTGAGGAAAGAAGTGCCATATGCCTGGGATTAGGCAACCGTGCCAATTTTTAAAAGGCAAAAAGTGAATTCCAGAACCTAGGGACTGATAAGTTTGGTTTGTTTAGGAAAAGAAAGTGACTGTACAAGAGCCAGCAGGGCCTCCTTTAGGTCAAGGACCTGCCAGCTGCTCACATTGCCTGAGCCTCTTGGACTTTCAGTCATGGGATCCTCATTCCAGACTTCCTTGGTAGGTGTCATTGTTATTCCTATTATGTAGCAGCCTGAGGCCATAGATGCTAAGTGACTTACCCAAGATCCTAGAGTCAGTCCCTTCTTTGTTTTTCAATAGATAAGATCACTAGGTCAGAAGATGAAGGGCATGCTAGTCATACCTGGCACTGGGCAGAGATAGCCATGGGATCTGATGGACAAGATAAGGAACGGGAGGACAGTGTGATAGAGCATTGTTAGTAGATGAAGTGATTATGTACAGAAATGGGGGCGGCCCAGCCTGGTGGCACCTGCTTGTAACCCCTGCATTCTGAGAAGCTGGGGCAGGAGGTTTGCAAAGTTGAGCCCGGCCTGGGCAACTGAGTATCTTACGAAGACCTTGTCTGAAAAATAAAGTTTAAAAGAGCTGGAAATGTAGCCCGGCGTAAAGGCTCTGAGTTCAATCCTCAGTACTGTTAAAAGAAAGAAAAAGAAAGAAAGAGAGAGAGAAAGAGAGAAAGAAAGAAAGAAAGAGAGGATTAATAGAACATGATTTACCTAAAAGTTTCTAGTAGTAATAATAATAGTAGTGCCACTTCCTGAGGACTTACGTGTGTAGTTCTGTGCAGTGATTTCCACCCATCATCTTCGTCTTCTCCAGCATATGGAGAAGCAGTTACTGTTATCCCTATTTTACAGATGTGTAAACCAAGTCTCAGAATGATTCATGAACAAGCTTCCAGTTACATAGCTGGGATTCAGTCATAGAAAATTTAGTTTCAGAACTTAAATGTTTACCTATTATACTGAAGTATCTTCTTTTGGTCTTTGACTCTTAATATGCTCTGTTTATTTTTCTTTTTATTTAAAAAAATTTTTTCCCAGTGCTGGGGATCAGACTCAGACCATTGTACTCACTAGGCAAGGATTCTACCACTGAGCTACATCTCCAGCCTAATTTAGTGATCTTAAGTAGTGACTCGCAATTCATACTTCTGCAAAGGGCACAAAAGCGGAGAAAATGGAAGATAAGGAGGGCAGAAAACCAGCAGCTAGTGAGCACCTGTCTTAGGTACTGGACCACTTTGTAGTGTAGACAAGATTGTCTGTATTGTTAATTGATAAGAAAGTTGACTCAAAGCGATCCTGTCACACATTCAGAATCACTGGTCTCCTTACGATCCCCAGAATTCAAATGTACTTCTGCCTCACTCCTAAATTCTTGTTCTTTTGACAATAACCTAATAAAGCAAATGTAATATACAATATTTAGTAAAATCATGCAGTTGCTGGTAAAGCATCATTTGTGTAAGCCAAGCCCAGTGGTAGAGGCCTATAAATCCTAGCACTCTGGGAGGCTGAGGCAGGATGATTGCAAGTTGTAGCCCATCCTGGAGCCCTGAGTGGCCTAAAGAGAGTCTGTTTCAAAATTAAAAAAATAAATAATGGGCCTGGGGATGTGGTCAGTGTGAATGTCTTGGGCTTGATCCTCAATACCATGAAAAAAACCAATAATTGCACAGATAGAAATAAGAATTGACAGACCCAGTTTGTCAACATTTTAGGCACAAAAGATCTGATCATGAGGCATCATGAGCCAGCAGCGTGGCGCCGGGCACTTGTGCAGTCTCAGGTGGCGTGACAGGAGGGACAACACTCCTCCTGATTTGCACATGGCTCATAGCAAATGAGGACAACTGAATTCACTCTGAGTGCCGCACTTTGAAAAATATGTTGGCAGACTAGGCTCTAGATATCCAGAGGGAAGCAGCTAGCTGGTAACAAAATGTCTGTACATGTACATAAAAACTGGATTATTTCATAGAAGGGGAACAAGCCAGAAAGCCCTAGAGGAGCTGAAAGCCATCTTCAGTTAGCTGAAGGGCTGCGGAGTGGGAGGAATTCTCCTTAGGTGTGTACAGCTCTAGACAAGAGAGCTATGCGTGGAGGCAGGCGGATTTGGTCCAGTGAATAAAAAGCCAAATCCTCCCCCGCATGTCTCTCTCTCTCTCTCTCTCTCTCTCTCTCTCTCTCTCTCTCTCTCTCTCTCTCTGTGTGTGTGTGTGTGTGTGTGTGTGTGTGTGTGTTACTGGGATTGAGCTGAGCTTTTGATACGTCACTGGCCCATTTTTTTCATTTGTACTTTGAGACGGAGTCTTGCTAAGTTGCCTATGCAGGGCTCAAACCTGTAATCTTCCTGCCTCGGCCTCCCAGAAGGGAGCCTGCTGGCTTTATATGTCTTTTGGAGCCTGCTACTGAAACTCTGACCCTGCTACTTTAGATGTAGCACTAGCCAACAAATCTGTGTTGAAGGTGAATTCTGTGTGCTGCTATACAGGTTTTCTTACAGACACAGAAGTTGAGTCGCCTCATGTTGGACTCTAGACCCCCAGGTGACAGGAAATAGGATGGAAGGGCAGAGAGACAGAAAACGATGAAGATATGTTATATGTATGTATCCGCTCCCCAGTACGAACATAACTGGCATGTATTATAAACACATGTGAAGTTAACAAAAAAGACGCGGTATGTACACTCATCTCTGCCTTTGTCTGACCGGTACCGGCTCCCTCCAGGCCACTCTTAAAGGGGGCTCAGTGAGGCTGACTTCTAGCTCTGGTAACATGTTCCTACCACCCTCCAATGTTATAGTCGTGTTGTCCCCTCACCTTACTCCAGCTAGAGCTGCTGATCACTTCTTGAAGCACCCATGCCACCTCTCGAGGGCGCCTTTCCAGTCCTCTCCCCGGCTCTTCTCCTCTGCTGTTGCCATTCAGGACTCTGGGCTTGGTGCACGTCTGTCTCTGCCCGCGATGTGCCATCTCTTCCGAGAACCTGCACGTCCATCCAGGCCTCTGTCCACTCTGCAGGACGGCCGGTCCCCGGCTCTCACCGGACATCCTACACCCAGGGCAGGCAGAATACGTTGCCTTCACCAGGCGCAATATGGTGCCGGTTCTGCTGCGTCTGGCCTGTCTACCCTACACTCAAGCCTCTGTCTAATCAATAACTATGTCCTCAGTGCTACTTTTAAATCTCCCTTGAATTTGTCATTACTTCTGATCCACTGCTGCTCTGGTGATTTAGACCTTAATCCCTTCTTTAGACTATTACAGTTGTCTTCTAATTGGCTTTCCTGGCTCCCTTCTCCCTTCACTCGAGCTCTGCCTTCCATCATGACACTCAATTTTTTATTTCTATTTATTTGTTTATTTTGTGGTACTGGAGTTTGAGCCCAGGGCCTTCATACTGAGCTCTTACCACTTTTTTTTTTATTTTTTTATTTTATTTTATTTTATTTTTTTTTGAGACAGAGTTTTGCTAAGTTACCCAGGCTAGGCTCAAACTTGTGGTTCTGTTACCTCAGCCTTCCAGAGTGCTGGGTTTGCAGGCCTGTGCCCCTGGGCCCCTTTCTGTTTATTTATTTATTTATTTATTTATTTTGTTTAGCTGGGGATCAAACACAGTGCTTCACATATGTTAGACAAGTGCTGTACCACTGAGCCACATCCCAAGTCCTGTTATTCTTAAAATATGAATGATCACATTTCTCCCCTCTTTTTTTAAAAAAATCTTATTTATTTATTTATTTTTGTAGTACTGGAGATTGAATTTGGGAGTGCTCTGCCACTGAGCTAGACCCCCCAGCCTTTAAAAAAAAATCTCTCTATTTTGAGACAGAGTTCAAATTTGTGACCCTTTACCTCAGTTTCCCAAGAGGCTGGAGTTATAGGCATGCACCCATGCATCTGGCTTCTTCCCACTTTTAGAACCTGTTACAGCCACATACAGAGGCACATGCCTGTAATTCCAGCACCCAGGAGGCTGAGACAGAAGGATCACAAACTTGAGGCCTGCATAGGCTACACAGTAAGACCCTGTCAGAAAAAAAATAAGGAAGGAAAGAAAGAAAAAGAAAGAAAGAAAGGAAGAAAGAAAGAAAGTAAGAAAGAAAGAAAACATCTGGTAACTTGTTATGTCTTCAGTGTAAACTCCAGACTCCTTAGCTGTAAACCAGAGTTTCGCACAATATTGCCAGCATCCTCCCTGACTGGTCACTGCCAGCTTATACTGAACTTCTCTTTTTTCTCTAAACAGGTTTTCTCTTCATAGTTCTGTGCCATTTCTCACTCTGTTCCCCTCACAAAAAAGCCACCTTTTTCCCCTTGGTAATTCGTCTCCTCTGTCAGTGCCTAGCCCAAACTCCACCACCTGTAGGAAAGAAGCCCTCTTCAGCTTCCAGGTCAGGAATTGAGGGGACATTTCAGAAAGAGAGGGAAGGTTTTTTTATTATTATTATTTTAATAAAATTGCTCTGCAGTGTGAGGAGATCAAACCAAAAAACTATTCTTTTTATTAGTATGTATTTATGATACAGACTAATTACCTTTGAGTTGGAAATCCATGCACGACCTTATGCATTCTAAGGAAGAGCTTTCCAACTGTGCTACATCCCCAGCCTGGATATAGTATTATTTATTTATGTACTGGGGACAAAACCCATGGCTTTTTACACTGAGCTACATCCCTACCTTACTTTTTATTTTTGTTTTGAGATAGGGTTTCACTAAGTTGCCAAGCTGGGCTTGAATTTGCAATCCTCCTGCTTGTGCTAGCAGGCCTGGCTGGATGTGGTTTTTATAAGCAATGAGTTAAGACGGTGGTTATAGAGAAGCAAGCCTTCATCTTCTGACAGGCACAGGTTGGGAAGGGCCAGGAGGAAGCAGCGGAGCAAGGCCAGCGTGGGGGGACGGAAGCCGAGTATGGCAAGTGTTTTAAGAAGACCCGACTGAGAGGGTCAGATGAGGACTGAAGGTTGACCATTATATTTGACATCACAGAAGTCATTGCGACCTTGGGCAAAGGCTGATCGGTTGTCATGGAGAGTGAGGAGGAAATGAATGCTGGGTGAATGGGTGAAGATCCCATGGATGAGAGAATGATGGCTTAGAGGAGAGCCATGCGTCAGTTAAGGGAGTTACTCAGAACATCTAGACCCAGTGGAAAATCCCCAAGTACAAAGCAGGGTATGGTTTCAGGGTGCAAGGCTTTTCTCAAGGGGCAAGGGGATTGAGAGGATTGCTAGGGCCATAGGGTTCATCTAGGGAGGGGTCTGTGTGAGCTGCGCTTGCGTCTTCTGTCCTTCGGCCCTAGTTCATGGTGGACTGGGTGCAGGGCTTCTCACAGAGAACCCCAGGGAGACCTGTCACTGCGGGGACTTGGTGTAGGCTCTTCGGAGGCTGTTTCCCAACACCTCATGCTAGTGTGTGGCATGCGGGGGAAAAAAACTGTATCTGTCAGCTTCTGGTCACTGCGACAAGTAATTGCTGGAAAGACGCGGCAAAGAAAAGCTGTGGCAGCTGGCCGCTCGGGTGAGGGAGCCAAAGACAGGAAAGGGATGGGGACAGAATGTACCCGTGAGATGCAGGATGCCAGGGATCTGCAGCCTCCCACCTGGCCACCTGCTCGTACCTCATTCAGCCATCACCATGCTGGTGGCTTACTCCATTGCTGAGGCCCATCACCTCGCGGGGCCTTGCCCTCAAGTAGTGCTGCATTGGAGAGCAAGCCTGGAATACACGAGTCTTTGGGGGACACTTCATTTTCAAACCATTACAGCAGCCTGGGAGGCTGGCGCTCATCCTTTTGGTTGCTGGGCAACACCATGTCTGAATAGTCAGGAAGAGGTGAACAGGAAAAAACCAGATCCACCCAACAGAGTATATTTGAAAATGCAGTATTTTGAAATTTCTAAGTGGCACAAACCTGGAATCCCAGCATCCTGGGAGGCTGAGGCAGGAGGATCACAAGCCCGCACATCTTATTGATTTAGTAAGACCCTGTCTCAAAAGGAAAGCCAAAATGGGATGGGGATGTCGCTCAGTGTGAAGGCCCTGGGCTTGATCCCTTAGTATAAGAAAAAGGGAGAACTTTCTAAATAAAATTTTGTAGGCACATAATCATGGGAAAGAGTTAAGAGACTATCTAAGTTTCATGAGTAAGTTGGTTTTTCTTAACTGTTACTCCTTAGAATATAAAGCTGTGAAAAAGGAAGAATACGAACCGTGAGTAGACCAGATCGAAGCCTTGGTTTTGTGCTATTTCCTGTGAGATATTTCTCAAGAAGCCAACGTTTCCACAGGTGCTTTGGTATAGAAGGTGTTTGGACTTCCGTGACTGTGAACAATAGATTTCCCTTCATAGGATCATCTGTGAGGATGGCCAGGGTTTGGGTGCTGAACGAACAGCAGCCACAGAATAACCGTGGAACCCCTGTCATGCCGGGTTTCCGGTGCTTCTCCAAGTTTGCTCATCCTTGTGTGCTACATTTCCCTGCCCCTGGACTATCCAGGTCCTCTTGCCGTAGGGCTCGGCTTCAGGAGCACCTCTGGAAGATCCGTAGGATCCCCTGTTGATGCTCCTCACACCACACAGTTCACAGTGACCCCCAATTGTTTTACCTTTTGTTTCCTGCCTTTTCCTTTGGTCTGACAGTCTCATTCTATTGTCTGAGCTGGTCCTGAACTCACTAAGTAGCCCAGGCTGGCTTCAAACTCACAGCACTCCTCCTGCCTCAGCCTCTCAAGTGGTAAGATTACAGGTGTGCACCTCCCCCCTCCCCACCCCCCCAGCTTGGTGGTGCTGGGGAATCAAACTCGGGTCCTTGAGCTTTGCTAGGCCTGCACTCTAGCGCTGTTCCTCCAGCCCCCTGGCTAATTTTTGCCTGGTGCAGGGGAACTGAAACCAGGGCCTTGTGCATGCGAGGTCAGCTCCTCTATTAAACACCGCGGGTTTTTTTAGGTGTAGGGTTTTGCCTTTTAAAAACTCCTTTCCATCTAAAATAGTGCCCTGTACGTTTTAAACACCCAATCCCTGTTTAGAGAACGGATGGAGGAAGGTTTGAGAGTACAAATGAATGATGAGCCAGTGAATGAACACAGTAGCCGGTCAGAGAAGTGTTACTCCCTCATGGGGGACAGTAATCGTATCAGTGACGTCGCATACATGCGGAGTGTTTGCATATTATGGTCCTTCCCAAATCCAGGAGAGACAACAGGATCACCGCATCCTCACGCGTACAAAGAATGGCATGCCAGCTGAGGGGAACCGTGCCCACAAGGAGCACAGTGCCTGGTGGGAAGCTGGACCTGACGCACACAGGAACATTTTGGTCTTTGAGATTTTTTTTCTTTTAATTAGGGATCAAGCCCAGGCCCTTTTCATGAGCTACATCACCAATCTCTTTTTATGTTTTTCTTTTTAAACCCTCTCTGGTTAAGTCACCAAGTTGCCCAGGCTGGCCATGAACTTGGGATCCTCCCAGAGTGCTGGGATGACAGGCCTGCGCCACAGGCCCGGCGGTTGGTTCTCCATTATCTCTTCTAAACAAGGTATTTTTTACTTTAAAATTGAAGGGCAAGATACACCTTGGTAAACATATTTACCTAAAATAAGGTTTCACTGTTAATAATAAAAAGAAAAGTAAACCAGCCACGACGCCTGTCAATGAGAGTTCCATGGCAGTCGGCGTTTCACTGCCGCCCCCCTTCAGTTTCTTTCATGCATAATTTATAAAATGATAATGGCCCTTACTAGTATTTATATTATAAAAGTGTTATTACTGTAAATTAGAGAGTCTAAACAGATAGGGTGTCATCTTTGAAAGACAAGCATTGTGCACAATGAGATACGACTATTTGGTTTTTCCTTGCGGTTCCCTTAAATGAGAATTAGATGAAATCTTGGCTTGAAGCAATATCTAGCAGGTAAATGTTATTGACTTGAATGAAATTTTAAAAAAATCTCCAGCTGAAAACTTAGTTTGTGCAGCTCTGTCTGTCTGCGCACAAGGCAGATACTGAGTTTCCACGTGCCTTGTACCTTGTTCTTTTCCTCCTCTGGGCTCTAATCACAGACTGGAGATACTGGCGCCTTCTTGTTGGGCACGGTGTGGTGCTACAGAACCTAGATACCCTGCAAGGACTACACTTCAGAAACAGTGTTTCTATTCATCAAGCCACAGGGCCTTCTCACGGAGCTACATCCCCAGCCCGTTCTGTTATTTTGCTAAGTCTTACTAAATTGTCTCAGCTGGGCTCAAACCCGAGGTCCTCCTGCCTTGTAGAATTCTGGGACTGATTACAGGTCTGTGCCACCGGGCCCAGATCCAGTCCCAACTCTTAAGAGAGGGCTAGCTGTTCTAGGACCTTTCCAGGAGAGTTAGCACCCACGCCTGTGGGCACCCATGAGCAGTTCCCAGGCTAAAGCTTTCCTGTCTCCCTCCGGGAATGCAGGGCCAGGATGGCAGAAGGTGGCTGTGGAAAAAGGTTTGGGGATTGTCGTAAATGTGAGAACCTTCGCTTTGTCTCAGAAAGGTCTGAGAATGGAGGATCAGGGTAAGAGAACTGGTGGTGATATATATATATATATATATATATATATATATATATATATATATATTTATAATATTTATATTTATAATATATTTATATATATTGATATATATTATAATATTTATATAGTGTGTATACATATATACTATATGAGTATACATATATGTATATATGTATACATATATATACATTTATGTAGTATAATTACATCTGGTCTCTGTCTGTGTATAGTAACGGCAGCTCTGCCAGGAGCAGTGGTACGGGTCTGTAGTTCCAACACTCTTGTAGGCTGAGGCAGGATGCCAAGTTTGAGCCTATCCTGAGCAGGGTAACAACTTAGCAAGAACTTGTATCAAAATAAAAAAAAAATTTAAAAAAATCCCTTCTGCATCCTTGGTCCCAGCTCTCGCCCTGTCCCCCGGCCCTGCTCTCTTGTCCAAACCGCTTTCAGTGCCTGTCTGTATGCCTTGGCTCCCCGTCCCTCCCCAGGACCAACCTTCAGCCTTGACGCAGTTCCGGTCATCTGTTCTCCACCTGACCCATTTATTTTGGCTTCTGGATTTTGCTCTTTGAGAGGCTCCCCACTTGCTTAGCTGCCTGGCCAGCTGTGGGTCCAGCTGCCTGTTCCAAACTCCAAGGTGACCAAACTCCTCTCTGCTCCCTCTGGCTGTCCTCCCTGCAAGAGCCGTGACAACAGGAGAGAGATAATGATGGTGTGAGAGCAGTGTCTGACCCGATTTGTCCCTGCCTGTGTAGATGATTTCATTGGTGGACTGCTCAGAGAGGGCAGGCGGAGCTTCCCTCAGGTACAGCGGACCTGGTCTGGGAGGTCAGAGCGGCTGCAAGAGACCTAGGGGTAGGATGGGATGGGGGGACATAGAAGGCAGAGTTGGCTTACTTTACGGAGTCAGCTGAGTTCAGCACTGCTCGTTGGGACATACTTCCTGTCCCTTGTCCTTTGTGATAGCTCATACTCCTCTTTTCCCCTTGGATGTGCCCTCCTGCTCGATTTTTCATGGATTCTTTCACTGCCCCTCTTTTTATCATGATACTAGGGTTCAAGCCCAGCCCTTTCACACTACATTCCCAGCCAATTTTTATTTTTGATTTTAAGACAGGGTCTTCTAGCCAAGTTGCTAAGTTGTCCAGGCTGGCCTTGAACTTGTGATCCACCTGCCTCAGCCTCCTTAAGTGCTGGGAGTACAGGCCTGTGCCACTGGGCCTGGCTTCTGCCCACTCTTTCAGTGCTGGTGTCCCTCTAAGTTTTCTCCTGGGTCCATTTCTCTTCCCCAGCACACCACCTCACGTGCCTCACTTACCTTGTGAGTTCCACCGTTGCCCATTGTCTGGCGATTCTAAGGCCTTTGCCTTTCAGACTGGCAGGTTCACCTGCTCATCACAGCTCAGCGTGTTCCTTGGGCATCAAAAACAGACACGGCCAAGCTGAACGTGTCACCGTTTCCTCCCCATCTACTCAATCCTGTATTCAGATTTTTGCCATATTGGTAACATCACTGTCTACCCAGATATCCAATCTGACCCCCTAACTTGACATCTTTTTTAAAGCACTTACCTAACCAATCACACATTTCAGCAGTTTCTACCTTCTCTGCAACATGGCTTGAAAATCTTTGCCTGTTTGGTCCTCTTGAGCTCTCCAGCCTCATCTCTGACCATGCTGGCTGATGCTGTCTGCCTCGGCTTCCCTAAGCTGCTTTTAGGACCCAGAGACTCAACATGCAGAACCATTTCTTTTAGCTGCAAAATGTGCATATGCTGTGCTTTCCCCTGAACCACACGTCCTACCTCCTTGTAAGACTATCGGAGTTGCTTTATTGTTGCTGATCCCTACAACTTAGGGAGGAATTTCAAAAGATCTCAGTCCACTCGTGAGTCACTGGCAATGGTGGAAAAGAATAGCAGAGGTGAAGAAAAGCTGTTCATTCCATGGCAGATAGGAAGTAGTTTCAGAGGAAGGGTGGAGCCACCATATACCCGCCCACTGATCCGCCCCTTCCAGATCAAGCCCCAGTGATCTACCCCTGTCAGCCAGACCCATACCTCTTACAGTACAGGAAATCAATAGATCACCATCCCCTGATTGAATCACCTTCCATACATGAGGCTTTTGGGGGACACTGCAGATCCAAACCATAACAAGGACTGACTTTTCTTCACAACTCAGAAGTTTCTGCATAGAAGTCATTAATTTCCTTGGCCCTTTTTCTCTTTGTAATACATGACTTCCTCAAGATGGCTTTCCTATTTCTAACTTGCCCTCTACTATGAGCTACCTGTAAGTAGTGTCTGTATTTGGTCTAGTTGCTTTTGTATTCCTAGCACCCACAAAGCATATGGTACAAAAATCAACATTCATGGGCTAAAGGCATAGCTCAGTGATTAGAGCACTTGCCTAGGAAACACAAGGCCTTGGGTTTGATCATCCAGCATCACATAATAGCTGGGTGTGGTGAAACACCTGCCTATAATCTTAGAATTTAAGAGGCTGAGTCAGGAGGATTGTCCTGAGTTCTAGTGAGCCTCAGGACCAGTCTGGACTACAGAGCAAGATACCATCTCAAAAAACAAAACAAAGCAAAAAAAAAAAAAGTTCAACAAACGAATGATTGAATATAAATATCAAAGTATCATATCGGACCTGGTGGCTCAGACCTGTAATCTCAGCACTCTGGGTGGTTGAGGTAGGAGATTTGCAAGTTAGAGCCCAGCCTGGGAAACTTAGCAAGTTAGTGAGACCCTGTGTCAAATAAAAATTGAAAACTGGCCTGGGGAAGTAGCTCAGTGTAAAGGTCTTGGGTTCAGTCCCCCAGACTACAAGATAAATAATCAAAATATCATTGTGAGAATAGAAATTTATAAATTTTTAATCACAGGATACAATAAGTTATGGGTTTGTTTGTTTGTTTTTGCTTGTGGGACTGGGGACCGAACCCACTGTGCTGTATTCCTACCTTTTTTTATATTTTATTTTGGAGTGGGATTTCACTAAGTCATTAAATTGTCCAGGCTAGGCACACACTTGTGATTCCTGCTTCAGCCTCCCAGAGTGCTAGAGTTATAGGCTTATGTCACCCTGCTTGGCCAGTTAATCTTTTTCTAAATAAAAATGCATTAAAGTTCTTCAAACATCAAAGGAACTTAAAAGATAAAGCTATTTAGAAGACTACCAGCATTAGAATCAAGAATAGAGAGGTACCAATACAGGCAGATTCCCAATTCATCCCTTATGGGCCTCTTTTGTAGAACTCAATGTCCAGACATCCTGAACTGTATTTTGGGGTCACTCAAGCTCTTCATCCTTCTGACTCTCCATAAGGCATTGATCTCATACCCGTTACCTGAGAACATGGGAATTGGAAGAAGGTAAGTGGCAGTTAGCTTTTTCTTTATTATTCTGGAGTTTGGAGTCTTCATCAGGAGATGTGACTGACTTCTCAGTGACTTGAGTTGTTCCTATGGTGTTGGAATTTTCCTTGTGTATATAGAAATGGGAAGTCTCCTGAGGAATCATGTCCTTTCAAATTGTTGTTTGTTTGCTTTATGACTAATTAAGTTCTTCATTTTGCTGCATTGACTTTTTGTGTAATATGACTCTACTCATGAGTGAAAATGATTATCCAGAAGTATTTTGGAGAAGAGGGAAGACTTGTTGCCTGGGTTAGTCAGCTTTCCATCACTATTACAAAATACCTGAATGGGGAAAGAAAGCCTTTTAACTCATGGTTCTGGTGGTTTCAGTCTATTGTCAGTTGGCTCTGTGGCTTTTAGGCCTGTGATGAGGCAAAAACATCATGGCAGAAGGGCAGGACGGAGGCCAGCTGCACACCTCACGGCAGCCAGAAAGCAGAGAATGTGTAAGCAGGAGAGAAAGGAAGGGGCTGGGGTCAAGACATACCCTTCCAGGGCATGCTTGTAGGACTCACCTCCTCCAGCCCCATGCACCCTCCAGTAGCCCATTCGGAGATGAGCTCAGCTGAGGATTAATCCATTACCAGGGTCATGATCGTCCACCACATGATCCAGTAGCATCTCTGGGCCTCACCTCTGCATGCTGCTGTACTGGGGGATCAAATCTTCAAGGCATGAGTGCTTGGGGGGCTCTCCATATTTAAACGATAACACTGCCTACTCTGGCATCTTTTGGCCCAATTACATGCCAGAAATGCAATCAAACTGTGTGTGTGTGTGTGTGTGTGTGTGTGTGTGTGTGTGTGTGTGTGTGTACATGTGCATGCGCACGTATAACACTGAAGATTGAACCCAACATCTTTGTTGCAGGTTACATCCCTAGACTCTTACTATTATTGTTTTATTTTTCTATTTTTGAGACAGGGTCTTGTTAAGTGACTAAAGTTGTCCAGGCTGGGCTGAATTTACGGTTTTCCTGCCTCAGCTTCCCAGAGTTCTGGGATCATAGGTCCTGCCTCAGACTTTGAAAACAAGGGGGCTTTACCCATGTCCCCTATACATAGCCCCCTCCTCTGTTATGTCAAACATCTGTAGATTTTTACTTGGTTTCATTTATTTTAACATTCAATGTTACTTATTTTTAAAAATTGTTTGTAGAATGTAAGTTTCACGAGGGCTGGGGGTTTGCATTGCTCAATTTTTTGAGCTCAGCACTACTTGCAACAGTACTTGTGAGACACTCATAATAAATATTTGTCAATCAAGTGAATGATATCTTTTAAAAGTTGTTTTGTTTTTAAGAGGCAGTGCACTCCCTGGTCTCTGGGGATCTAATGCAGATCTGATTTGAAACTCAATCCCCCTTAACACTTTTACTGATGACTAAGATGGCAACGCTGATGGCAGGCTGAACAAATTTACACATGACACAACCAGAAGGGTAACAAATAAGTTGGAGGATGTCATCAAAATTCCCTCCCCACGTATCCTCACAAATGCCAGCATGAATCATATCTAACAATATAAAGCTAATGGGTACGAATAGAAAGTACTCAAAGATCACCCAATTCAATTATACAAGCACAGTGTGGAAGCAGGATGTTTTAGCATGGCACACATGTCGTGGAGACTTATTCTCCTATTGATTGCGAGCGGATGATGAGTCAACATATTGTGATGTCGCTTCCAAAAAAAAAATTCCATCTATTGTGTTATTAGAAATACAGCGTTCAAGAGGGGAAGGAGAGTTCTCTCGTATTCACCGGTGACCAGACCACATTTGCTCTGGCTTAGGATTTCTGGGCTCAGCGTACTCAGAAACAATGGCAAATCAGTTATTCAAGAAGAAGGAAAAGGATAATAAAGCAGCCAGCAAATTGTTACTTAGAAATAGCAGGCCCTGCCCGGTGACACATGCCTGTGATCTCGGCCTTGAGCAGCTGAGGCAGGAGAATTGCAAGTCTGAGCCCAGTCTGGGCAACTTAGCAACATGTCCCTGTCCCAAAATTTAAAAAAAATTAAAAGTGGGCTAGGGATGTAGCTTTGTGTGAAGGCCATAAGTTTGATCCCCAGTACTGCAAAGCAAAACAAAACAAATGGCAAAACGATCTAAGGTCATGTGCTGACGGGGGGAGAGGTAGGGCGGCAGGGGTGGTGGGGCACAACTGGTACATACTGCTTCCTTCTGAAGTGTGAAGGGTTACCTTCCAGTGAAGAGATTCAATGTCTTTTGAGTAATCCCGAATGACAAATTGAAGACCAGTAAGTGCAAGATGTAGGCATGTATATTTCACACCCCCGCCCCTAGAATTCATGAACAATTAAATTTGCCTGCTAACCAGATGGACAGCCATAGCAGGTGGTGTGACCTGACTCTGGTGGCGTGATGTCCAGGACGGCTGGGCAGCCATCACCGTTTCAACTGGATGAATTTGTAATGGAAGTTCAAGCTCTAAGCTACGAGCGTAGGGAGAGGGGGCGGTTAATCATAGCAGCACACCCCTTCTGTGTGATTGCTATATGGCTATCGCGAAAACAAATCCTCTTTTATTTGTGATACTCACACCAATTTTACTAGCTCCATTTTGCAGGTGAGAAAAGCAAGGCTTAGAGGCATGGAGAAATTTGCCTAAGACCATGTACCTCCTGCAAACCAGAATCAGAATTTAAACCCAGGCATCCGCTCCTTTACCTCGAGAAAACCATTCTTTCCTACTCTGAGATTCTAATACTCTCACGAAGCCGTGAAAGATAGGAGTTTACTGTCTTGAAGAGCATATGGTTCTGCAGTAAGTAGGTCCCTTCCCTGGCTAGCGTGCGGGGACCGAATGCCTGGTCGAGCTTGCTGCTGGCGGTGCTGCAGGTGGCGCCCAGCTTAGGACCTGGTGCCCACCCATTGCCTAGTAGTTTAAGTGAAAAGAATAGACAGATGTAACCACAGAAGCCTGGGAATCTCAGGGTACAGAGCCTGAAGAAAAGCAAGCAGAAGTGACAATCCATCACCCTGGCAAAGGCCCTGGAAATTCCTGCTCCATCCTTTCGCAATATTCATTTAAACAAATGCTTGTTGATTATGTATCCCGTGCTGAGGATGCGCCGCTAGTGAGGGGTGAGCGGGATACGGAAGCAGATTACCGTGAGGCAGTGTGTCAAGTGTCGTAGCCTTAGGGGTGTGCGTATGTGTGTGGGTGGGTGTGTCTGTATGTTTTAAATATATTGCAGAAACACAGCAGGAAGGAACTCATTCTACTGGGTTAAAGGAGCTGTCTGAAACGTGAATCGTTTCTATATAAGTGCATATGTTGTCTTTTTCCCCTTCATAGTTGAGATCCAGGGCCTTCACACAAAGCCACAGTCCCCGCCTGTTGTATAATTTGGGTTTTTGAGACAGAGTTTTTATCAGTCACTAAGTGGCCCAGGCAGAAATGGATCCTTCTGCCTCAGCCTCCCAGAGTGGTGACATTAGAGGCCTACAGGGCCGGGCTAGGCTGCATGTTATCTTATTAGATCTTATTAGAGTTTATCCTTCTTTTTTTTTTTCCTAAAGATCATGTGAGATGTGGTACCTTCGTGTAGAAAGACGAAATGGAGCTCGGGGAGGTTAAGTGAGACCAGCAGCTTGTACCCGTAGTTGCTGATATATAGAGGTCGCAGGGCACCCGAGGCTCTGTTCCAAACCCTCTAAAACCTTTAAGTCTCACGAAAACTCTGTAAGGTAGGTTTTTTTTTTTTTTTCTTTAAGACTATTGCCACTTTACAGATGAGAAAACTGTAGCCAAGACTTGAACAATTTCCCTAGAGTAACACAGCTGGAAAGAGGAACATGGTGACGGGCACTGTGCAGTCTGGCCTTAGCAGACACCCTTACCTGTGGCGCTGAGTTGCCCTGACCTGGTCTCCTGAATTGCTGGGGCCCGCATCGTTGGGCTTCTGGCTCCAAGCTCAGATTTCTTTGCTCTTGAGGAGACGTTGTGTCCAAATTAGAGGAAGAAACAGTCATGTGGGCACAAGGAGAATGCATGTGGGTTGCTTGGGATGGGATCGGCTGAAATCTAGAATGTAGGTTAACACAAAGCTGACCAGCGTCATAGAACACAATTTAAATTCCCTTCCTTCATTCCGTCCGTCCGTCCTTCCTTCTTTCCTTCCTTCCTACCTTCCTTCCTTCCTTCCTTCCTTCCTTCCTTCCTTCCTTCCTTCCTTTTCCCTGCTTTCTTTCCTGTCTTCCTTCCATTCCCCTCCCTCCCCATATTTCTTTCTTTCCTTCTCCTGTGTTACAGGTTAAACTGAGGGCCTTCACACTGAGCTGCAGCTCCAGCCCATTGTTCATTTTTTGTTTTGAGACAGGCTCTCACTAATTTGCTATGTTGCTAAGCTACATCCCTACATCCCGGCCTATTTTTATTTTTGACTTTGAGACAGAGTGTCACCCAGTTGCTGTGTTGCTGAGGCTGGGCTGGAACTTGAAATCCTCCTGCCTCAGCCTTTCAGAGTGCTAGGATTTCAGGCCTGTGGCACAAGGCCCAGCAAAATTTCTATGTTCTGGGTTTTCAGGGTTTTCCACAGCAGCCAGGGTTTAGTCTGTTTTTCTCCAGGGCAGCGCTCTGGGCTCTAGGGGATATGACTTGTCACTCGTAGAAAATAGCTCCAATACTTAAACCTATAGCCTTTTGAAATTTAAACTTTTTTTCTAAAAAGAGAAGATGTAAAACATTAAGAATGAAACAAGTAAAATCCAATACTTTGTAAATTAGCAAGAACAGAGATACAGCAAAGGAGAAAGAAAGCATGTAATTGCTTAAATTGTCCAATCTTTCTCTCTATAATAAAAATTCTTGGATTGAAAAATAGTTCAATCCAATATTTTTATTCCTTCATAATTAAGTTGGTTTGACTGTGTGGCAAATCTAACCGAGAAAGAATTGGCTATTAAAATGAATGAGCTTAGATTACCCCTTCCCCAATAATTACTACTCACGCTAATAGGGACTTGACCCACGCAACCAAAGCAATTGTTTTTAAGATACTCATCTCTTGTAATTTTGGGAGACATGGTAATTTAAAAATCAGCTGCAGGCTGGGGTTTCTGTGGTAGGCGAAGGGGCAGAAAAGGTCAATGCGAATTGGCATCCTTTCAAAGTTGGTGGGGCTTGGGAGTTTGCGTTTCAGTGTTTCATTTGATCATGTATGGAGACTTAGATTCAACTGTTTATCTTGGTCTTTGTATGGATGGATTTTTTTTTCTTTCTTGGCTTCTGATCCCAGAAACGTTTATTTTGCCGGTAGCAGGAACAGTTACTTTTGTCACATTTTCTTGTTGTTCCAGTTTGTTTCTGATATTCTAAAATTGAAGTCCACTTTCATGATGTCGTGTAACCTGTCTTTATGTCTCCATAAATAAAATGTCTCAAGCAGTAAAATGTTTCCTAACAGTTAATGGGGTGCCTGATGGATGCTGGGACTCTCTCCTATTAGAAGTTAGAACAAGGATGTTGTTTGTAAATTATGTTTGAAGTTTATCATTGGATTTAGCATTTAGCATGTGGAATTTCTTAGATCAATTACTTTTGAGTTACCAAGCAGCCGTATTCTTATGAGCATATGTTTCTGTTTCATCACAGAATCAATACAACTTGGAAAATTCCTTTCTCACATATTCCATTCTTCAAACCTGAAAGTAAATTGCTTTCAAAAACCCCACATCCCAAACACACAATTTTTCATAAAGCTCAGAGTAAATGAGTAGAGTGGGCACTTCTGGCATCTGCGACGTCCGTCTAATTAGAAGTCTCAGACTTTCCAACGTGTAATTTACTAAAGTTAAGGTTTTGAATTCCAAACATTGAGTCCACCAGGATGAAACAAGTGACCTTTGTTGGATATATGTCAAGAATCAACTTTCTCAGATTGACCTTTACTTGGTTCATTGTCGAGTCAAAACATTGTTTATTCCCAGACTTCAAGATGCTTGAAACCTTCTTACGTTTGTTAAAAGATCCAGCTGAGCCCAACCAGGTGGCACAGGTTCATAATCCCAGAATTTTGGAAGGCTGAGGTAGGAGAGCACACGTTCGAGCTGCGCCTTGGCAGTTTAACAACTTAATGAGACCCTGTCCCAAACAAACAATAAAGAATGGGGGATGTAGCCCAGTGCTAAGGTCCTGTGTTCAGTTCTCGCTACTGAAAAAATATCCAGGCTGAAGACAGGTGGTACTCTGCTGCTGTGGAGAGCATGATGCTCTTGTCCTCTTCTTGAAGGCTTTGCAATGCCTCTGCGTGAGAGTGTGCCGCACCCCCCCCCCCCCCCCCGTTCCCATTTGCAGAGTCATCTTGTGCCTCTGGCACATCTTCCTTAGTGAGAGGGAGCAGATTAGCCTGTTTCTGCAACCAGATAGATGGATGGGTAAAGCCTTTGAATGGAATTGATACGCTTTCTAGTACAAGACTGAGTCAGGCACCAAGGATGTAAAATGTTTTCAGTTACTATTACTTATAACTTAAAAGTGGCAAACAGACAAGACTTGGAATGAGTACGTTATTGTGTGACCTTGATCAGGCACCTTATTCACTTCCTAAAGTAACTCTGTGGGACTGGAGGAATGGCTCAATGGTTAAAGCACTTGCCTAGCAAATGCTAAGTACCTGAGTTCAGTTCCCCAGCACCACGTAAACCGGGAGTGGTGGTCCATGCCTGTGGATTGCTGTGAGTCCAAGTCCAGGTTGGGCTCTGTAGTGAGTTCAAAAAGAAGCCTGGGCTACAGAGCGGGACCCTGTCTCAAAAAAAAAAAAAAAAAAAAAAAAAAGGTAACTATTTCAAGCTAGGCCCAGAGGTGCAGGCCTTATAACCTGGGAGGCCGAGGCAGGAGGATTTCAAGTTCAAACGCAGCTTGGGCAGTTTAGTAATTTAGCAAGACTCTGTCTTGAAATCAAAATGAGCTGGAGATACAGCTCCATGTGAAGATTCTGCGCTGGATGCACAGTACCACAACAATAACTGAATAAGTAAGGTAACTATTTCCTGTACGACACAACTGGGTTTATATGTAACAATACACACAAAGACTTTGAAGTTCCATGAAGCGTTTAATAATCCCTGGAAATTCAAAAGGAGAAACGGACCCAAGTCGACATCTACATGCATTTGTTCAATCAGAAAATTTCACTTCCAAATGAGTGGCTACACCGGCCAATTACTTTGTTTTGGAGTCTATTAATTTGTAACAGAAAGGAGATTCCAGGATAGCCCATTCATATATTTCAGAGCATTTCAGAATGATTTACATAGAAGCAAATAGCATGAAAGAAAGAAAGTTAGATAAATAACATCTTTATTTCAAAATAATAGAAAGGGGCAGCTCTCTGATTATGGAGCATACAGGTGAAAATATAATTATAATTACAAAATATGCTTCTTTTTATATTTTGTTTTGAAAAATTGTACTGCTCTTGGAAGATTGATTTTAAACGACTAATTAAGTGACTAACTATGTAGTGTTTCATGTTCACTATTAATATGCCAAGAATAGCCATTCACTGTTCTTTCGCTACCTCGGCTGTTGTGGCCAACATTTACTTCAGTGACAGGAAAAGTGTGATTCAGAGTGAAAGCTACTATTTCTTGCTGTCTGCAGGAGAGACTCTGTCTGCCCAGCTCTCGAAACTTGGAAAAAAAAAAAAAAAGGATTCTCCCAAGTTCTTAGGAAGTAACACTGCAGTAAAATTTCAGGAAAATTTCACAAAGCAATCTATCCTCATCTGCAAGTTATTTGACTGAAATCTGAGGTGCCCAGATTTCAGCACAAAGGTGACTTTGGAAGAGAAAGTTTGTGCCCAACAGGATCTGTGGTTTTTATGTTATGTAAGGAGGAGAAAAGAAATTAACTATTGTTTATTGCAGAGCTATAAATTTAAGATTGTTCATTTACACCAAAGGACAGAATTTCCAGACCTCAGACTTCACTTTAGAGCTATGTTTTCATAATCTATTACCTGTACCCAGCCAAAACTAAATAGAACTGAATGTTAAATAACATACCTTGCCCAGTTATATTTAAAAATTACAGTTATTTTATTCATTGCATCAGAAGTGAATTATAGCTGAACTGCAAAAGTGATGTTTTTAAACAAAATATGTGTCTTTTTGAATAACCTTTTCCTGATGAGAAAGCAGGCATGCGGGTGTAGGATGTAGCTCCATGGTGACTGGGCCTGTGCTTCGCACAGGTAACGCCCCAGGCTTGACCCCTGGCACCAAGGAAAGGGGAAGAATACATGGACAGTGTAAAGAAGAAATTCACCAAATCACTTGTAATATTACCACACAGAGATAATCACTATTAACATTTGTTAAATTGCTTTATAATGGATATTTATATAGTACCCATACATGGACATATGTGTGCATACCTGCACCCTAAATTTCTCAGTATTTTTAAATTCATTTAAAGTTTTATTGTAAAAATGTTTTAAAACATAAGCCAAAATTGACAGAAAACAGACTGGACTTTATGTGCCTATCAATTTATGGCTGACCTAGCAATAACCCTTCCCATAACTCTGCTCTTTTTTTTTTTAATGGTACTAGGGATTGAGCCCAATGCTTTCACACTGAGCTACATCCCCAACCCAATTTTGGGTTTTGATCTTAAGACAAGGTCTCTTTAATTCTTATGTGGCCCAGGCAGGGCTTGAACTTGTGATCATCCCATGTCAGATTCCCAGGGGCTGGGATTACAGATCTGTGCCACTGGACTCAGTCTTATTTATTATTTATTTTTATTTATTTGTTTTGGCACTAAAGATGTAACCCAGGGCCTTGTGCATACATGCTAGACAGTCACTCTACCTCTGAGTCATATCCACAACTCTTTATTTTGAAGCAAAATCCTTATATTGTACCCTTCCCTCCACAAATATTTTAATATGCATCTTTAAAAAATAATGACTCTTCTTTTAAAAGGTTACTACTGTCAAATTTATTTACTAATTTTGAACTCTAATATTCAAAATTTTAATTGTCTCATTAAAGTCCAAAATTATTTTTGTAGTTTGCTTGTTTGAAACCAGATCCAAATAAGGTTCACATACTGAGACCAATTTCATATGTTTCTGATTGGTTGGTCTCTGTCTTTCTTTTCTCTTCTTTCTTTCTTTCTTTCTTTCTTTCTTTTTCTTTCTTTCTTGTGGTAGTCATGATTTTACACTGAACTAGTCCTTAACTCACTTTTTATTTCTGATTTTCAAATAGGGTCTCACTAAGTTGCTTGGTTCTCCAAGCTGGTCTCAAATTTGCAGTCTTCCTGCCTCAGCCTCCCAGAGTGCTAGAATTATAGGCCTGTACCAGCAGCCTGTTTTTATTTTTTGTTTGTTTTATTTTCTGGTGATTGATTGATTGATTAGGCTAGAGATCTAACCAAAGGCCTTGAGCATAGTGGACAGATACTCTCCCACTGAGCTACACTCTAGCCCAATTATATCCTTATATTATAATATGTCTCTGAAGTCCCCTTTAGCACATAAGTGACTGCTGGTACTAGGGATGTAGTTCACTCTGTCTGAGGCCCTTAATTTGGTCCCTAGCAGCTAGAGGAAAAAACAAACGAAAAGGCTGAGCATGATGGTGCTCACCTGCAGTCCCAGCACTGAGTGGGTGAGACCGAAGAATGGCTTGAGATCCTGAGTTCAAGACCAGCCTGGCGACTTAGGCAACATAACAAAACTCAAACAAAAGCAAGTAAGAAAAGTGCGTGTAGGACGATATGCAACATGTAAGAATGAGTGTACATGTAGATACACTATATTACAGGCTGGTAGGTACATAAACATGTACATATATTTGCTTATATGAAAAGCAAACGATGGAAGGACAAACATCACAGAACCCCTGCTAAGAGAAGAAAGGGATGAAGTAGAGGGGATGGGAATAGAAACTCGACTGCTTGAAATTTGCCCTTCTTTGCAGATTTGGCTTTGGATCATGTGGATGCTTCACATAATTATAAAAGAATTTTTAAAATGTAACTTCAAATTTTTTAAAAAGTTGACATATCTGGTTGGTGGGATACAGAAAACCATGTTAAGTGCTTAAAACACACTAAGCTGGGTGCCATGGCAACCTGTAGTTCTAACAGTCTGGATGTTGAGGCAGGAGGATCTCTTGAGCTCAAAAACTTGAGGCCGCCCTGGTTAACAGGAGGTTCAACCGCAAACCCCAGCTTGACTCTCAACCTTTAATTGGATATCTGCTAAGGATAAAAAGTATTATTAAAAATTAGGAACAATTTTTAGTCATCATATTGTTGGGGGTAGTGTTGATACTGCTATTCTGTGTAATCTGAGCTCAGAAAATATAGGATGATCTAATGTTATTATTCTTGGTGTCATGGAGAGTCAGACTTCCCAGCATAAGAGGGTGGGAATACAAATGGTACATAAATGAGGTCAGGTACAAAACTTGCAGTCCTGAACTTGAACTGGAAATTATTGATGATATAAATTGATAGTGTGTATATTTATGTATAAATTTATTTCCTTGCATATCTGTTCATTGTAGAGACCTAGAAACTAAGTCAGTAGCAAGAAGCGTCTCTGTCACCATATTATTTAGCTGAGGTAACAAAGTGTCCACATACATATGCATAATAAGTATATATTGGAAATATACAGGGGTGATCAGAATAGACAGTGAACATATAAATTTTTAAAAATGATTGCAGCTGGGCCTGAGGGTGCATGCCTGTAATCCCAGCACCCTGGGAGGCTGAGGCAGGAGGATTACAAGTTGGAGCCCAGCCTAAGCAGCTAGTGACTTAGTGAGACTTTGTTTCAAAGTCAAGACAAAAAAAAAAAAAAAAAAAAAAAAAAAA
>PVKB01005578.1:6536-82825 GCA_004027205.1 Ctenodactylus gundi | reverse complement strand
AAATTTAGTATAGAACCGAGTGCCTTGTTTGTTCCCTACTGCCATTTGGGACATGGGCATTAGACACACAGGGCCATTTAAGGCACTATTTTGGTAGCTGTTGAAACTTACTAGAAATTGTAGCTGGTATTTTATGTTACTGTATATTTATTCAACTTATTCATCAATACTTTTAACTATTTCCCAGGTTTGTTTAGGAGTATGAATTGATCTGTCCTTACTGTATCATACTGTACCTTTTTTTTTAGTATAAAAGAGCCAGCTGTAAATCTGCTAATTAATTATGCAAACCTTATGAAACCCTACATGAGATCTCTTTCACACTACTCATTGTATATGTGTGTATTTGGCTAAAAAAATACTGCCACCGTTACTAATTATAAATACTTGACTACATTGATTGATGGAACAAAATTATTAAAGTGTTTTCAGGGATCTTATTCCGTGTTACCACCAAAGATTTCTACAGTGTTACAAAGTATGTAAATATTCCAAATTTCTGTAAAACATTGGTTAGATAAATGTGTTTTCTTTCTTTGTTGAAATAACATATAGTTTGTACTTTTGGAAAATGCTTGAAATTTTATGTTGTTTTATAATACCTTATGTTAAATATAAGTAATTTTTATTTTTTTAATTGGAATGGGCCAAATTTTCATTGCACATCTTTTATCAGAAGACTAAAAATTAATATATATTTAAAAAGTATTTCCCATGTTCTCTCCTATATTGGATGACTTATTTGTGAAACAATTAAGTAAATTTTGAGAACATTGTTATTGTGATATGCGATATATATTTCTTTGTAAATATTTAAAATCAGTGTTTTCTGAAAGTATAGTTTTTTGTCCTAAGTGCTTTTAATATTTAATCTTTTAGATGTATTCTTAAGGTATAACATGTTTTAACCCTTTTTAAACCTTGATCATGACTTAACATTTTCTCATTTAACCTTATTTTAAATCTGTGTACTTAAATAACTAAGAGAAAATAATTCTATGTAATTTTACTCTATTTGTAAAAGCTGTCTTTAAGCCCAGAATATTGGTAACTTTGCAAGTGTATTTTTGGAAAACCTAATAAAAGAAATTCATTTTATTAGTGGCAATTCATATTTCTTTTTTAACCTCAGAATATGTAAATCAGGTTTATGAATTCATGTTATTATTGAGTTTGTCTTGCTTAAGTAGTGTACAACATATACACACACAAATCACAGAACAAATTATAAAAATCATATACATGTGTAAGAGTTCCATAAATACTCAATTGTTAAATTTGATTGTTAGAAAGGTAAAGTAGAAAAATCAATGCATACGTAAGCCCCATCCATCAACTGGTTAGCTATCTCAGGCATAAAATATAATACAAACTCAGATTTATATATCCTGGAAATGTTCTGGGGTTCCATCTGTTTGAAAGTCAGACGTCTGTCTGCCTCACATTTAAGCTTTAGAGAGAAATCCTGTTTTAAAAAGTTTATTTCATTATGCTATGCAATGTATGTTCAAGTATTTCCAGGTATCATTTTAAATGGGTGTCATATTTTCATTTATATTATGAGGTAAACTAAACAAATAGGAAATTTTAAAATTCAAAAGAAAACAATATATGAGCTACACCTTTTTTGGGGGGTGGGCCGTGTTTTCTTCTCGATTGATGTGGCTCACTATTTCTGAAAACAGATTTGTGGAACAAAAATCCTATCAGAGACTGATTCATTGTGTCCTGAAAGACATTCCGTCCTTTTACCTACCCATCAGTATCCTAGCCTTGAAACACTCGCCCTATGGTCTGCCATTAGCAGTGTTTTTAAATTCCTTTTTAAAAGATAATTCTTTGAGCTGAAATTTTGAAGCAGAGGATTGATAATTGTAGGTGTAGGTTACTAAAGGGCTGTGCTTAACAAAAACAGGAAAGTCACCATGCTTACTTGTTGTTGACGGACAGTGCTACTCAGTGAAATAGAAAAGAAAGAAAATGCTGGTATTTTAGCATTGTGAACAAATGAAATTGGCATCAACTGGTTTCCAAAAGTATCCATTGATTTCCTACTTTATAGGATGACATGGCTACCCTTCTGCATAGTGAGTTCAAAACCAGCCTGAACAACAAATCAAGACCTTATCAGCCCTTATCCCAACCCATCCCTGCTCCCTGAAAAAAAAAAAAAAAAAACAAGCAAACTTTGTTACCAAATCAATATTTGGATTATTTGAGTATGATTTATCCTCATATTTCTTCTAGGTAATAAATAATTCATTTGATCCTCAGAGCAGTTCGGTTTCTCTTCGTTTGCATGCTTATTTGTTTTAAATGTTTGGTCCTCTTCTGTCCTTCACCTCCAAATACATTCATTACTGGGTAATTCCATTCCAGCTCTCTGCAGAATACATACATCCTGAATCTAACGTCTTCACTTCCATCTGCTGCAGTTTCCCTAGTTGAAGCCATCATCAAGCCTCATGTGGAGGTCATAACTTATTTGGGGCAGAATTTCTTGAAACTTTTCCTCTTTAATAGTCTGCCACATTATTCAAAGAGACCTTGAGCCTTGGGTTCTATAGAACTGTCAAGAGTTTCCTAGGTTTTTAACTGGAAGTGAAAGTTGTGAAGAGAAGGGTAGCAAAGAACAGGAGCAGATGTTGTGCCCGTCAACTTTGAGAGAATACTTTTTCTCTTCCAGATGCCGAGATTCAGAAAAGACAGGAGAGGAGTTGATGGAGTCCAGTTGGAACATCTGGCTGAATTCTTCCACATTTGACATAGTATGGTCTCCAACTTTTGGGAAATTTGTTGGATTGTAGGTGGGGATTTCTCCTTCATCAATTCCATGCCTGTTTAAGTTACTCTAAATTTGAGGACACTATTCGGTCATGGTTGTGCCAGGAGTTAACAGTAGGTTTTTGAACTCGTCAGGTATCTCCTGAGAAGCAAAACCAACAGTATATAGAGTGATTTATTCTTAGACTTTGTTATTTTTGAAAGCTGGGAAGTCTAAAATGGACCAGGTAGGATGGTAGGCTGGAGACCCAGGAAAGAGATGTCATGAGTCTAACTATTCTGCAGACAGAATTTCCTCATCGCTTGATTGGGCAAAGGCCCATCTACACCAAGTAAGTTGACCCATTTCAAGATGTATTGAATTAATGTTAACCTCATTTAGAGAAAAAAAAAATACCATCGTACCATCACAACACCTAGATTAGTGTTTGACCAATGTCTGGGTACCATTGCCTGTCCACATTGACACATACAAAATAAACCCTCATAATATCCTATTTTTTTTAAAAATTTGAATAGTCTTTGTAGTCCAGCCTGATCTTGAACTCACTGTGTAGCCAGGATGCTTGGAACTCACCACAATCCTCCTGCTTCAGCCTCCCAGGTGTTGGTATTACATGCATGTGCCACCACACCTAGCTATGTTCTCATGCAGTAATTCCCTAGGGAATAGAACCCATCACCTTGTGCATATTAAGCAAGCACTGTACCCACTCACCCCAGCCCAGTGTCCTTAAAATTAAATTCCAGAAGATAATTCAACCTCAAAACAGTTATTTGACAAATTCAGCTTATAGAAGTACAAATCTTAGATCTTATCAATTTATTTTACAAAAGGGAGTGGTTCAACAAACGGTTTATTTTGGAGAATTGTACCTTACAAGTTGTGTGGTGCCTTTGTATTCCATTGTAATACATAACACGTGTATATTAGTTTATGTTCTCCCTGTGGGAAGAGTACCCCTGCTTTAGGGAGGAACCTATTGTGATTTCAGACTCTTGTTAATTCTGTTGACTGTCCTGGAGAAAACAAAGCTAACATAGAAATGATTCTTACCATATATGTATTCAGATCAAAATTGCAGATTGGCAGAAAATTAAGTTTTTTAAAAGTAAATCATAGACTTGGCTCTTGGAGAAGCTTCAGTAAGGAGAGAGGATGATTTTAAATTGAATAGGAAAAGTAAAGACAAACCATTTACCATAAATTATTGGCTTAGACAAACAGGAAGGATTTGAAGACAGGATGTCGCTTAATCAGAAGTAGTATCCTCCCAGGAAGTCCTTTCCTTCCTTGCCTTCCACCAGCGTTTACTCCCCGCCTTCCTCCCATCAAACCACACCTGGTAAACCCTAATTTTATGTGCTTTGTTCACAACACGAGGAACTCGGTGTGGTATTCCACACTGGGTTTCAACTAATAAAACGCACACGTACACAAGACGGAATGCCTTTTTACACAGGAGATTCACTTTATTCCGTCCAAGTAGAAAGCAAGTACAGTTAGGATATGTAGCAGGCAACAGTTTCCATATGTCACGTCCTAGGCAAGCAGAACTATATTATTTATAGTTTACAGCATGTTGTATAAAATTAAAGCTAGCAAAGGGGCTCCCAAGGAGGTAAATGAGACAAAGGAGGAATGATAGAATTGTTTTGCTATATTCTAAGAAACATTGCTTATTGTTAGAAAAGAACACTTTTTTAATATGTAAGCAGTATGCGGAAGTAGCTATGGTTTTTAATTTATAGCAACAAATTCTGAAATTAGCAAGAATATGGAAGACTTTAAAGGGGAAAATCTTAATTAAAAAGCTTCAGAGAGGCAGGACTAACTAATTGTCATTGAAAAGGGTATATCTTCCAAAGTGCAAAACAAGGTTACGTTAGATCAGGCTGATCTCTGACCCAACAGTCCCAGCGCCCCTAAGAGTGCAGCCTATGATAATTGCTCCCTCGTTTAGACTAGACAGTGAGTCCTCCCTGCTAGCCGCTGTCCTCCAAATAGATTGCAGAGTAATTGAAACGAGTGACGCGCGGAAGCTGGCGGAGCGATGCCTCCAAGTGTTGCGAGCACAGCTGTGCTGGCCTCTTCAGCTGGCGCCCATCCTGTGCCTCCTATTTAGGGAAGCCGCGGGGCAGCCAGTGTTGATGCGGCCCGCAGCTCGCCAGCTTTATTGTTCAGACGTGGAGGGAAGGTCACGTGCCCTCCGTGACAGAGGGGTTCATGGGCTCTCTAATGAGCAGCCTCGTCCACCAGACAGGCTGCTGGCCCTCTTCCAAGAACGGGGACCTGGTAGCGGCCACTCACGAAGGAGAAAACAAGGTTATTTAACCCCGTGACTGCCATTCTTGGCGCAGGGACTTCCTTTGCACGCAGACACGTTTCCCGTTTGTTCCAACTTGCCTTTGGAATTAAGCGTGGGGCGGGAAAGGCGGCTGTGTGTTTAGTGCTGTAAGCAAACCGTATGTTGGCCGCGGATACTTTTTACTATTCCGAGGCGGCAATCAGAGGGGGAGGGGACAACCTGAAGCGGCGCTTGGGCTCGAAAAAGTTAAATCCGCAACGTGGATTAAAATAACGACACTCGTAAGTTAGGGCATTTAATAAATCGCACCGGCAAAACTGGGTCTAACTGTCACCGGTGTGTTTACAGGGGACCCAGAGTCCATCTGGCGCGTTCTGTCGGTTCTGCGGGCTGGTGGACGAAGCCGGTAGAGATACTTTTGGGTTGATTCTGACCAGAGCACCAACCAGTCCTGTCCCGTCCGGGGCACAGCGAGGCTACAGAAGGCAGCACTGCCCCGGGCGGTGCGCCAAGGCCGCCAGGCCACCCGCGCCTCCAACGCCCGCTACCTCGGCCGTCCAGACCTCTCAAGTCCCGGTTGTTATTCCTGGCACATGCCAAGAGGGTGAGTCACACGTTCTCCAGGGTTCTCTCCCGCCCAGCGCGTGGCCCACCCCCAACTTGCAATGTGGACCCTGCGACCGTGCAGGCGCGCTCCAGGGCAGGCCTCAGACGCGACCCGCCCGGCTGGAGCGCCACGCCAGCTGCCAGGTCCTCCGGTCCGAACGCGGGGTGTCGTCTCCGAGGAGCCCCGCTTTCCGCGCAGGATCGGGCAGCTCCGAGGGCCGCAGGGCACAGGCTGGGCAGGCACCGTGCCGGCAGCCGGGAGGCCACGCCACGGCCCGCGGGGTCGTAGACTCCGCGCGAGGAGCGCTCCGACCGCTCCCACGCGTCCGCGGGCGGGGACCGCGCATGCGGCCGCCCACGAGCAACATCTGGCGGCTGGCCCGGCTCCCAGACGTTCCGGAGCCCCGAGCGGAACAAGCCCGGGGCGGAGCCCCGCGCCGGCTGTCCCACCTTCCCGCAGCCGGCGTCCCGGTGCGGGCCTGGCGTGGGGCGGCCGGGCGGGGCCGGGACGTCTGGGAAAGGGCCGCCACGCCCGCCCACCGCGTGGGGTTTCACGACCCTGGTCCCTCGCGGCGGAGGGCGGGGCCGCTTCCGGGGGAAGGGGAGGCGGTGGCCATTGCGGGTGGGTCTCCGCGGGGTCGCCCCCCCCCCGTCTCCCCCGCGCTTCCTCCCGCGGATCCCCGTCCCGAGCCCTTCCGGCGCCCCACTCCCTCCCTTCCCCCGGGACGGAGGCGCCGCAAACGCCCTCCCGGCTTTCCCCAACACCCGGGCGTGTCGGGACAACCAGCCGGCCAGCCCCTCCACCTTCTGTGTGCGCGCGGTCTTAACGCCTCGCTAAGCAACCGTGTGGCCAGGCCGGCGGGGCTGTTCCGCAGAGCCCGTTTACTGCATGCTCGCATCTGAGCATATGGATTCCGTTCGAGTTGTATAATCAGGGCGAGGGCAGACTGCTGACAAGGTTGTCCTTCGTCCAGGTTGTCCTCAGAGTTTTATCTCAGGGTGTCGTAACACCCCACGTCGTTGTGTAAATGTTTGTGACTTCAGAACATCAACGAGGGAATCTCCTAAAAAAGAGAGCGAACGGAAAAAAAAAATGCGTTTTAAAAAACGGTAGTCGTGTTTTCATCTGACAGCCTATTTGTCCCCCGAAAGCAAATCTCCTTTTGGGGCAAGTGTGTGGATGGGCTTTCTAGTTTTACTTCATTCACGCGCTGAAACGCTGAACCAGCCTTAGTGTTTCGTAAATATTACCAGGCTTTCCTGAGAATAAAAGGAAACAAACAGGCATTGATTGAGTCCTTAGGGCACCTACCCCAAAAGTTCTGGGCAATGGTAACTGGTAGAAGTCGCTTCCAAAAATCTTGACAAAACCAGCTAGAACCATTCAAACGCTGCCTCGTCCGTTGCTTACTCTGTAACCTGTGGTACATTGCTCAGTATTTTGGTGTCTTGTGCCTCACTTCCGTCATTTCTAAAAGCTAACTGTATCTGAGGTATAGATTCATGTTAGAATTCAAGGATTAATGAAATGGTGCAAATCAAATGTTTGATACAAAGCCTGAAGCATCGTAGGAGGGGCCCAATGATCGTGGCAATATGGGCAGGCTGGTGGTCACTGAAATAAAAGTTGTGGACAATGGTCAAGGCACCTCCCAGAAGTCTTTTATGAGGTTTATTGCATCTGGAGAACAATTAACACCAAGAGTCTCCCTAGTCTTTCCAGTCCTTCCCGTAGCAAAGCCTTCAGTCTCTTCAAAGAAAGTTGGATGAAATGGTAGTGGATTCTCTCTTCCTCTTTCTAGCAGTGCCACAGTCCAACTGGGGAGGGGGGGGAGGGGAGAGTGTCATATTTGACACAAGAGAGGGTATGGACTGCTAAAAAATGGAAGACACACAGAGAACGGGAGGGGGAGAGAAGAGAAAGGAAAAGAATGTGAGAAAAAGTGGTCAAAAGTGACAGATAATGGCACACGTTCACCAAGTTGTATGTAATTAGCATGTTATTGAATCTGTAGTTCATATTCAAATAAAAAAATAAAGTGCGGATTTGACTTCTGGGTGTCTCAGTGATGGTCACTTTCCAAAGATCTCTCTTCATTTAGAAAATCTCACATGGTCATGATAATGCATTAAAAGACGCTGAAGGCACTGTCTTCCTCCTCCTGCCTAGATCTTCTCCCCACTGAGATAGAAGAGTCTGAGGTAGGCAACCTTGTGCTGAGTGGAAATCTGGGAACGTAGAAATGTATTAGGAGTGCATAAAGTTAGGAATGTCTAAAAAGGCCGGAGGAATGGGAGTCTGGAATTCTCCAGGCTCAGTTTCCTCCGATTTAAAGTAAAAGGTTGGGGCTAGCTCATCCTTTCTGCTCTAAAATTCTTTGGTTGCAAAGTTGCTGTGTTCTGTGCATGGCGGAGCTGTTGCCAGGCAGGGAAAGATTTTGGCTTTGGACTTGAGAAAACAATGTGAATGGTGAGACACTATTGGATGCCAACTAGTACTGAACTATAGAGCAAGGCAAGGAACCTACAGCCCGTGTCTAAGTTACTTTTCGTTGCTGTGACAGAATACCTGGCATCCACAATGTAAGGGAGGAAAGATTTATTTAGCTCGGGGTTTCAAAAGTTCTCATGCCATGGGCAGCAGCCAACGGTGGAAGCACATGGCAGAGGCTGGAGAGCTGCTCACCCCATTGCAGACAGAAGCCAAGGGAAGCAAGAGCAGAGTGAAGTCTCTAGACTCGGGCAAGGCTGGAGCTTTCCTAAGAATGTTTCTTCTTCCTTTCATTGCTTCAAGCTGCCAGTTAAGCTCCCCCTACTCCAGGTGGGTGTCCCTCCCTCACTTCCTGGCCCACAGGTCAACAATACCCACCTAAAAGCCTGTGCCCTGTGCCACCCCCACTCTCAACAAATGGACACAATCCTCCCAGGTGAAACCCCAAGCATCCGCCCCTTCCAGCCAGGCCCTAACTTCCAATAACACACGGTTTCTAATACATCAGGCTTTGGGGGGACACTCAAGATCCAAACCATAGCATCCAGGTAAATGTTAGCATATTCCAGTGTATGCAGTGGGCATAGTAGTATCAATACTTGACTATATAATAAATATAAGAGCTATATATGTATTTTTTTTCTAGGAGAGCCCATGGACCTCCCCCAGCTTGGGTAAGTTTTTCAACCACTTGCAAAAAAGGTTGGGGGTGGGGGGAGTTTTCTTCCTTTGGATGTGACTCTGTGGTCTGAGGGGTGACTTTTCACCAGAGGAAGGGTCCACAATGGAAGGTGCCAATGTTCTTTGGCTACAAGAGAGGAGTGTGCCCCCTTGTAGGCCTCCTGTCATGTTACTAGGCTCCCCAGGCTTGGACTAAGAGGACTGTAGGCCCATTTCACCTTAGTATATTTCTCCTGTGATTTTTCTCGCATCATTTTCCCAGAGGAATATTTCCAAAATAGTACAGCCCCTCATCTCTCCAGACTTTTCTCTCACACACTCTGATCTGTCAGGCCTTGCTGTCACCTAAGTTATAAATTCAGATACAAATACATCCTGAGCCTCGCCCTTGCCTCCTGCCTACTACACTAGCAGCCATCAGAGCCGTTGTCATTTCTTGCCTGATCCACAGCATTTGCCTCCTAGTTACTTTCCCCATGCTCCCTCCTTCAGAGAGCATGGCATTCTCCACACGGCGACCAGGGCAGTCCTTTTAAAATACAAACAAAATGTGCTGGCGCACCTGCTCAAAACTCTCTAAGAGCCTCCCATCACATTTGGAGTGAAACCCCCATTCTAACCACAGCCCGACCCATATGATCGACCTATTGCCTAATTCTGTCACCTTGTCGTCTGTCACTTTCTTGATAGCTCATTCATTTCCAGTCTCTCTGGCCCCTCACTCGTCCTCAAAACCATCAGACTCTTGTTTTAGGGTCTTTGTTTTCTTTGCCTTCCACCCCCAGATCTCCACATGGCCTCCTCATTTACCTCACTCAGGTCACCTCAGAGAGAGAATTATTCTACCTAGTACAGGTGCAACTCAGCAATATCCATCCTCCAACCAATTACCTTATATTTTCCTTGTATCTTATTAAGTCTCATGTTGACCTGTTTACTTGATGATTGTCTGTCTCATCTCTAGAATGTTTGCTCTATGAGTGTAAGGATTGGTCAGTCCTGTTCAACAGAGCAACTCTGGTCTAAAGCAGCACCTGCCTTGTGAAAGGCACACAAGAAACCAGGGTTGGATGGATGAGTGAAAAAGGCCCACACCACCTACAGCACTGGTGAAACATGCCCTCCCTCAGGTGGGTGAATTCAGGAAAAATCACCCTGTTCCCCAGCCTTATGAACTTATTCCTGATTGGCTACTGTTTCAAGACAGATCCTAACTGTTGGAGTGAAATTGAATGCAGCATGCAGAGAAATACATAAGTCAGACTGTGTTCATTCAATGACAGACGGAGAGAGAGAGGGAGGTGGACAGGTAACAGATCAGTGTAAATAATACAGGTGATTCTGTGCACGCTTTGCTCAGTGAGTGAGTGCAGCAGACTTAGCATGAAGTGGGAGATAGGAATCACCTTTATCCTTGGTTACTCACAGTTCCCTGTGATGTCTCACTGTGTGTATTCTGGGTGTTTCAAGAGGTTCAGTGTAAGAACAGCATGCCCTTAAATGCATTGTAATTAAGTAATGAGTTTAAATCTTGTATCTACCATGTTGCTGTGTGACCTTAGGAAAAGAACTTACTCTTTCAACACTTTTAATTTCCTCATCTGTGGCATGGAGCTCTTCCATACAATTCTTGTAGTATTTGTAAAGTTCTCAGAAGAGTACATGAAAATACTCACTGGTGTAGCCCAGGTTGATTTGGACTCAGGGCAATCCTCCTGCCTCAGCCTCCCAAGTGCTGGGATGATAGGCATGCACCACCATGCCCACGCCCATGCCTGGCCTATTGTTGCTTGGGATCAAACCCATGGCCTTGCTACTCAGGCTCTCTAACCGCTGGGGACTTCAACGCAGGGCCTTGTGCTTGCAAGGCAAGCACTTTAACCACTGTGCCATTCCTCCAGCCCCCGTTTCCCTTTTCTTGAAACAAGGTCTCAGTCTGTATTCCAGGCTGGTCCTGAACTCAGGCTCACCTCCAACTCAAGGCAATATTCTGGCCTCAGCTTCCTAATTACTAAGATTATAAGTGTACACTATCTTGCCCTACTTAGTTGGTGCTAGGAATTGAACTCAGGGCTTTGTGCATGCTAAACAAGTGGTCTAACCACTTTGCTATGCCCCAAACCATTCCTCTCTGTTGATAATTTTATATCTTAAGTACTTTATAAAATATTGCTCCACTGAGGTTGACATTGGAGTTTTCCTTAAACTTTTAGATAAGTAATTTTACTTTTAGCACCAAGAACAATAGTTATTTTATAGCCATTTCTCTTGTAGAATTTATGCTTATCCATAAATTCCATTAAGCCAAAATACCCCTAACTTTGCTGAAAAGAAGCTGTTCTAACTCAGGGTGTCACTACCCTATTATAGTTGAACAAAAGATGTTTCTTACTTTTTAGGTTCCCTAAGCTTTTCTTGGCTAGCATTTCTATAACATAATATTATTATTTAGTAGTTGAATGTCAGTCAGCTCTACAGAAAAATAAATATCAGTGCTTTTCCTAAGCCCATGTGCCAAATCATCCTTGAACAAGAGAGTTGGGCCAGATGATCTCTGGAAGGCTCTTTAGCTCTGTTTTTCTATGGTTTTCACAAACACAAAAACAGCTCAGAGAATTGAGGGGTTTAGGATTTAGCACTGTGGTAATTATGCCCAGTTACTCTCTGAATCATGGATGATAGAGATGGTTCAAAGTGTACTATATTATTTGGAACAGGCGAGGTTTGAAACCTAGGTTCAAGTTCAACAAGAATACAAGTTGTTCCAAAGCTGGTCAGGCTGTCAAGCACTCTTCTGTGCTCCGTTGTTTGCCACTTTCCAAGGCCTTAATCACTCATTCACACATCACTGCGTTGAGACCTCTTAAGAAAGAGTTGCAGATACTAGTATTTAGCGCTCACTAGTAGTTGTTAAAATATCCTTGATGTTAGGCCACAGACGATATGTTAATAAACACTTTCTGCACCTTAGTTAGGGTGCCTGCACTGATGCATTCATTCAGTAAATATTGACTGAGGCCAGGAATTGTGCCCTTCAGAACGGTGCTAGTGGGATCCTCTGCATTGTCAAATTAGAAACCTAGGAGTCTTTCTTTTCCTCATATTAGATTAGTCGCGGAAGGGGTACAAATGCTGCTTACAAAATATCTTTTGAATCCTGTCTCCTCTCCCCTCACTCCCAGTGTCATTGTTGGTAAAGATTTTGTAAGGCAAACTACTATCTGCAACGGAGCAGGAGCTGCTCAACCATGCATGGTTAAAGTGCAGACAGAAAGAGAATGATTCCCGGCAAGACAAGACCCACTAAGGTGCATTGTGTGGCCACACTGGTCACTGGGGTGCAGTCACATAAGGTATCACTCCACCTGCCTGCCCAAGGGACTCTTCTGAGCGGATTCATTATATGGAGGAGCTGCATCGAGAGCTAGTCATGGGAGGAAAAAAAGGTGGATGTGACTGCCTGGCTCTCTCCTGCATTCATTTGCCATTGGCAAAGGTTTATCCTGTGAATATCAAACTGTCCCTGAACTTAGTTTCAGCATGTGATCACTTTTGAGACTCAGGCAGGCAGATGCCTTACCCAAGATAAGACACTCCATCCCACCTGAAAAGCAGAGGAACTTAGCCTAGAGGGAACTCTGGCCTAGACAGAGCAGGAATAGTCAAGGGATCCGAGGAGGCACGCAGAGTTTCTCAGTGCGATCGAAGACTTCCTAATCGCCACTGTTTCCTTCAGAGCCTCGTAACTGCCAACTAAGGCACTTTGTACCCCTCACTTCTTACTTCCAATCCACTTTCCGCACTGTCTGCAGTGATCGTTGCCAGATGCAAATCTCTCATGAGCTCTCGAGATCCCAACCTCTACCTCGGCATGCCCTGCTCCGTGATCGCTTCGTTTGCCTTTCGGTCCTCTTAGGTTTTGACCTGCAGAATCAGATGGTCTTTCTTCTTGAGCTCTTGGTAACATTTACTGATGTATTTTTCTGGCTGCTCAGCTGGGCACCTTTAATTCCAGCAACAGGATGAGAGTGGGAGGGTGAGAGAGGAGAGTTCTGAGCTTGCGGCCTCCTTAGAGGACTTAGTGAGACCCTGTCTCAAATAGAAAGTGATAGGGACTTAGGACACAGCTCAGTGGCAGAGCCCGTGCAAGCATGAGTGTGCACAGGACAGCGGGAAGGAGATGAGAGCTGGGAATCCGAAGCCACTTTTACATTCCCAGTACTGCAAACAAAACAAAACGGGCAATATATGCATGGTGGGAAATTTGGAAAATGCAAAAAAAGGCAATAAAAATTAACTAACATTGAAGGGAAAGCTTCTAGAAACATTTCCAAGTCACTAGGCTGTATATTATCCTATTAATTTTTTTCTATGAACATGTAAACATTGTTTAAAAATTCTCACCATCATCTGTAGCTTTTTTTTTGTTGTTGTTGTTTTGTTTTTGAAACAGGATCTCATTCTGTAGTCCAGACTGGTCCTGGACTCTCTATGGAGCTCAGGTGGAGCCGGAACTCATGGCAATCCTGCCTCAGGCCACATATGTGCTGGGAATCCAAGTATGCGGCCTCCATGCCTGGCCTATTGTTGCTTGGGATCAAACCCATGGCCTTGCTACTCAGGCTCTCTAACCGCTGGGCTATGCCCCCGGAGCTCACAGACATGTTTAATTAGACATTAAGAATTACCTAAGTTTACATTCAACAAAAAGTATATGTCAAGACCACCGAAATGATTCATTTTGACAACATGCACTTTATTACTTTTTTATTTCACTGTTTTATTAATATTTCCTTAACTGTTGCATTGGAAATATATGTTTATTTACATTGCAGCAATATGAGATGGTAAAAATCTTTCTGGAAACATAACCTCTTACCAATACATTTTACTTTTTGTTATAAATAAAATAAATTGATAAGAAATAAATGGAATTGCTAACATCCTAAATATAATCAATGCAATTTTAACTTCTGTTCTATTGAAAGAGATCATTTAAATCAATGCACACTTTTCTACCTTGTGCCCTAAACTAGATACAAATTGGGCTGTATGTTACAAACATGACAAAAATTGCTGATTTTATGGTTCTGTAACTGCCAATATGATATTTTTACTTAATCATGATAGGTGGATATATTAGTGTCACAAATTAGTATTTCCTCCAGATCAGTCTGGTAAGTGTGGACTTTCCATGGTAGTTAATAACAGTACTGTTTAAAAAAAAAAAAAAAAAACAGGGTTGCAGGTTTAGCTCAGTGGTAGAACACCTGCCTAGCTTGTGCAAGGCACTGGGTTTAATGTCCAATACCACAAAAAAAAGGAAAAAGAACGAAAGAGTAAAGAAGAAAAAAAAAACCCTTTTGAGCAGGAGATGAAGTAAATATCTCTGAAACATATAAGCAAACCTAACATGGAAATTATTCTATCAGTTGATGTGTTTAATCATTTTTACAGCAAAACATTTGAACACTGCTGCATGTAGGGCTGATTTCCAGTGTCCCTGACTCCCCTGCCATCTTCATGTCCTTTCCCTGGCTGGAATTATCGCAGAAGGATTTCTCCCTGACTGTCAATTGGTCCCATTTTCGGCAAGCTCCAGTGCTTTGACAGCCTAGCAGGAATCTTTTCTCCTCTTCCTAGCCCCAGGCTTTGGTGGCCATCCCGACCTCCGGATCTTGTTCTCTGCCTTTGGGAAGCAGGGAAGGGCTGGAATCTCTACAGTGCCGTAGGCACTGGCTGGGCTGGTGTGTGAGTGGGGACTTGGGCTGTCTGTCTGGGCTTTGCCTTGCCATACTTGGTCATTGCTCATAGGCCCACAAGGCTAACAGACTTTCTTCTGTCTTGCAGCGCCCCTCTGCCTAGTCCCGGAGGATCCAGTCCCTAGCTTCAAGATTATTACCCCAGAAGGCAAAGTGTAGACACTGGCCTCTGACCTCTGCTCACTCATCATTCCCCTCCTTTCTCCTTTTCTCTTTCTCAACTGAACATTTCCCTGGTTTTCTTGATTTGCTTCTGTGGAAGGTCACCTTTCTCTTTCCTGGGGCCAGGATATTAGAATAGCAGAAGAGGAACACAATTTATGGGAAGAATTAAAAAGACATTACTTCAGCATTTTCTTAATTATCTAAAAATATTATGCTGTGACAAGCAATATTCAGTATTGTCTATAACTTTAAAGTTTTAGAAACTCCTTCTGATCTGTTACCTCGTTATTGCTGTTCATACGTGATGAGTACATGATGACTGGATTCCCAGAACACAGACTCTGTGATGGAAATGGCATACAAGGAGTTTCTGGGGTGGGTTGTCTCAGTAACACCCTAGGGGAGAGAGGGAAGGGAACAAAACAGGCGGAGGGAGGGGTTGGAGCCAGATGCTGTTCTGCTCCAGGGCTCAACCTTTCTCACAAAGCACTCTGGACTGAGATTGCTCTTCACATTTCTGCGAAATAGAGGCAAGAGGGCCTGCTCTTTAAAGACTTACTTTGGGGCTGGAGGGATTGGACAGCAGTTAAAGAACTTACTAAGCCACGTGCAAGGCCCTGAGTTCAGTTCCCTAGCACCATATAAACTGGGTGTAGTGGACCACGCGCCTGTAATTTTAAACACTCAGGAGGCTGAGACAGGAGGATCGCTGTGAATTTGGACTACGTAGTGAGTTCAGGACCAGCCGTGGCTACAAAGTGAGATCTCCATTTTCAGGGGAAAAAAAAAAAAAAAGCCCTTGGGTTGACAGTCATAGCATGACATCTGAGTTGCTTCCAGGGAAGAGGAAGTGGCCTTGCATAAGCTGTAAGCAATTTCCCCAAGGAACCAAGCTGAGACCTGTTAGCTGACAAGATCCAGCGGGCCCAATGATGCAGTCTTGGGGGTGGGGGTCAAAACAGCACCGCTGCACTGCCCGAGTTCACCAAAGGGAAATTCTTCCTGCCCGTCCTGACATTTTATTATTTATTTATTTATTTTCTTGTAGTCATGGTGGTGCTGAGAGTTGAACCTGGGGCCTTTGCATTGGGCTGCATCCCCAGGCCATTTCATTTTTAGTTTTTAGAAATAGGGTCTCGCAGGGTGGCTTAGGAGCCAGCTGGACTCCATCCTTCAACCTCAGCTGTCCCGAGTGCCAGGACTACAGGTGTTTGCCACCACTGTACTGGTATTTTATGCATGAGTAATGGGGGCTTAGGGAGACTGACTTGATCAGGGTCCCAGATCAAATAAAGGATTTACATATTTTATTTCATTTGGCTTGCAAAATAATTTTATCAGATGTATCTTACCAACTTCCTTTTGAAGATGGGGCTGTTGAGATTTGGAAAGTTTAAGTGATTCCCCTGGAGCATTCAGGCCTAGCCCATGGTGGGGCCAGGACTCAGGTCTGATTTCTCTCAGTCTGTGTTGCTTGTATCTCTCACACAGAGGTTGGGTCTAGCCTCAATTATCTGGGATAAAGGAATTTTAGGATTGGAAGATGCCTTAGGAAGCAGCCCACCTCCCTCATCTTTTTTGTTTGCTTGTTTGTTTGTTTTGGAGACAGGATCTGTCTCTGTAGCCCAGGCTGGTCCTGAAAGCACTATGTAGCCTTAGATAGCCCAGCCTGGCCATAGGTTCACAGTAATCCTCCTGCCTCAGTCTCCTGAGATTACAGGTGTGAGATAACAAGCCCAGCTTTATATCGTGCTGGGGAATCAAGTTAGGTCCTTGAGCTTGCAAGACAAGTGCTTTAAATGCTGTGTCATTCTTCCAGCCCTACCTCTCATCTTTCAGACATGTAAACTAACTTGGTAAGTTGTGCAAGAAAATGAACCTGCAACCTTTCTTGGCCTCAGTTTTCTCATTTGTTAAAATGGGACGAGCTGTCCACCTAGAGATTTTCAGATTCAAATGAGATAAGGCTGTAGAATAAACTCCGGATAATGTTCAGAGCTGCACAGTTTTCGGTGTTTACTAGCCATTTTGCTCATGTGTCATAAGAGAAACTCGCAACTGTTAACAGCAGGGTCATATATTGTGTTTTGGGAATGCTTGCACAGAAAATAAATTTATGATTTAATAAATTCTGCTAGTTTACATTCCTATTAAAAATGAACATTCCAAGTGTGTGTGAGAGGAAGATGATACACAGAACTTTCTGTCAGGTTTGGATTAGGAGTTAGATCCTAGGAGACTTACTATGAATAATTGTGACTTATACTTGGAATTTACAATCACGTAACTTCCCTTTCTCAGATAAACAGAATAACACAGCTCAGTCTGCTAGGGTGTAAAGGAAACACTGAAGTTCCTTCCTCTGAACTTTGGAACTGTTTGTGACATAAAGAGAAAAGATTCAAAGTTTTTTGTGTGTTTTCCTTCGTCGTGCAGCCTGAGTTTCTAAAACGTCATAGATGATCAAAGTTAAATTATTTGCTTTCTTTATCTATAAGTAATCACAGCTCCTGCTTTATGTAGTTCTGAGCACAGGATTTAGGAGTCAAGGGATGGTTTCTTTTACGCAAAACTTGCAGGCAAACTTATTTTCCTTGCTTTTAACATCACAAACAGAAAGTTCTAGTAATAGAGTTCCTCAAGACAATAACAATACCATCATTTTTAAGGAATAAATTAGCTTTTGCCACATAATGATTACAAAAGAGTAATAGTCATTTACCATTCATATTTTCTCTGTGTCAGGAATTCTGGAGCCATGCAGATGGGTGGGTTTGGCCAGGGCCTGCCTTGGGAGGTTTAGTGAGCTGTGGCCTGAAGCATTTTGAAGACGCGACTGAGACTAGAGGAGCCATCTCCAAGGGGCGAAGTGGCACCAGTCGTGAGTGGGAGGGGCTCAGCTCCTTTCAGTGCGTGCTCTGCGAGGCTGCTCACGTGTCTCCAGAGTGAGCGACACAACAAAGTAGAAGCTGCCTTGACTTCACAGCCTGTCCATAGAGGTCACCCATCTTTGCCTATTGCTAACTCTGTTGATAATTGGGAATAGCATGCAGCCCACATTTACTGTTGGAGCAGATTATGCAAAGACCACAAAGAGGTGAGGATCATGGGGGTGAGGGGGGCATTTTGCATGAAAAGGACTAGGCAGATGTGTGAATTTCGGTCGTTTAATTGATTGTGAATAAACTATGTACAGTGAGGAAGGTCTGACAGCTCTCCCTGCCTCCCCCCAGGGGAGCAGAAATGCCCTGATAGCTAAGAGATATTCAGGATGGGCAATCTGACGTCTAAAAATATTCACACAACACCTATAGCCTCTACCAAAGAGGATTGTCTGTTCCACCGGGGTGCCACCTTCACTCTCTGAACCTGGCTGAACAACCCTGAGCACTCCAGGCCAAGTGTTGGCAAGTGGTTCTGTGACCTGAAAGCGAGTAGGCACAGTCAGAAATGGGAAAACAGCAGAGATGTGACATCCCTAACCACTGTTGTGAGAAACTTTTTTCTTCTACCTGTTATCTCAGTTCTCTGGAGCTGTTAGGCCATGCATATATTTTATGTCAGAGAATTCCACGGGGTGCTGGACGGTCTGCAGAGTCACAATATCTGACCCACAGCCTCAAATGCCAGCTCTAATCTCCACTTTCAGTATGATGGCAGATATCTTAAATATGTCATGTCTGAAACAAAACTCATTCTACTCCTTTTGTACTGTAATTCTCTATTTCTCTCAATTTGAATACATTTTGCCTCCCACCAGCTGGTAGCTCAATTAAATAATATGAAGAAGGTTCTTAATTTCTTCTTTTTCAACCCCTAACCCTAGTCCATGAGCACATCTTATCCTTTCTATTCCCAGTCTGTGCCAACTACTTCTACTTTTATTCCCATTATCATCTCCATCCTCATCTACACCGCTGCCATCTCTACTGGAGTGATACACTTTCCAAGGGTGGGCCTTACTTCTGCTCTTGGTGTCCTCTCCATCCTTTTTTTCCACTCAGCTTGCAGTGTGTTATCCCAGGAAACCAGGTGACAGCACCAGATCACTGATTATCCGAGGTACATCAAAGAGACTCTGGGTCCTTCCCACTTTTACTGAAAAGGACCTCAACCAAGAGCCACAAATATATACATATTCTTTTTAATGTCAAGTTCTATTTAGGCTGAGAAATAGACCTAGATTCATTGTGTGTAATACAAATCTTGAGTGTGTGTGTGTTTGTGTACACCTGCGCTTGTGTGTTGGGGGCGGGGAGGAGTAGTTGCTGGAGATTGAACTAAGGCCTTCAAAATAACCTTCCTTCCAGGACTGTTTAACTTGGAGAAAGTCTCGCTCTATAGCCAGGCTGGTTCTGAACTCACTACATAGTCCAGTTTGGCCTTGAATATACAGCAGTCCCCTAGCCTCAGCATCCTGAACACTGGGATTACAGATCAAGTGCCACCAGGACCAGCTCATGTGGTGCTGAGGAATCAAATCTAGGGCCTTGCACTTGCTAGGCAAGCACTCTAACGGCTGAGCTATGTTCCCAGCCCCTCGGGTTTTCTTTTTGTTTGATTTTTTTATTTTTATACAGATCCTCACTATGTTGCTAAATTGCCCATGCTAGGCTTAAGTTGGAATTCTTCTGTCTTAGCCTACCACAGTGCTGGAACTACAGTCCTGCATTTCTAGATCCGGCAGGGCAAATCTTTAATCTTGAAAATGTGAGGTAAATCTAATTAAAGTTTACACATTATAACTTTTTTTGTTGTTGTTGCTGATGTGCACTTAAGAATAAATGATGATAAGGCATGCAGGGGCATATTGTGCAGGATATCACCTTTTAAACAAGTCAGACCTGAGGCTCGTAGGTGATAGAAATGATTGTTGGGTTGAGAGGGTGAGAATCAATCTGCAGTATAAACTGCGCATATGGTACACACCTGTAATTTTAGCACGAAAAGAGGCTGAGGCAGGAGTATCTTAAGTTTAAGCCCAACTTAGTGACCTAGAGAGATCCTAAATCAAAACAAAACTCTTTGTATATGTGGCAAATAAATAAACCACATAAACATGATACTATTTGGCTGTGTAGTTCAGGCCACGGTTGAATTTGCTGCCTTCAAGGTCATGATTCTACTGCCTCAGCCTTCCAAGTCTAGGAATAGAGGTGTGTTACCCCATCCCCTGACTATACATGTAGATCTTTAATCAAATATAAACAGTGCTATTTATTTCTTTGTTGAGATGTACCTTACTTTGTATGTTGTTCTGTTGCACAGGCTGGTGTTGATTTCCAGGTCAAAGTGATTCTTCTACCTTAGCCTGCAAGTGCAAGGATGACAGGCATGTGCCAGCCATCTTTATCTTTTAAAGTTTAAGGGACGTATCAGTTTATGCTTATTGCTTTGAGAGGTATAAAGCCAGAAGATAATCTTGACACAGACGAAAGTTACCAGTTTTGAAAAGCTTATCAGGTATATTTATATTACAGAGGAAACAGTACGTATAGTAACTGAGAGAAAAACCTAGAATCTGATGGCTATGGTATGGATCTCGAATGTTCCCTAAAAGCCTTATGTATATGGTTGTTGTGGACTACCTATGGGACCATGTGCTGTCAAGGGGTTGGAAGGGGTGGAACACTGGGGCTTCACCCAGCAGGAGTGGGTCACGGGGACATGACCTAGAAGGATACATGCTGGCTCTGCCCTTCCTTGCTCAGTCTGCTTCCTGTCTGCCATGCTGAGTCTCTGCCATGTGCTTCCACCATTGTCAGTCAGAAACTGTGAGCTGAAGTACATCTTTCCTGGCAGAATACACACTCCTTACACCTTTCTGATTATTCCAAGTTCAAAAACATAGATGGTTGAGTCTCTAAGTAAAGCACTTATAATTAGAGATTACACTTTTCTTACAAGTATTATTGAAATGAAAAATGTTCTTTATAAACATTCAAGAGCTGAAGTTTGAACCATCTCTTTTGCTGGGAAACTTCTTTCGGGAGGAATAAATTTAAGCCAAATTCACACTAAATGATTCATGGGATTATTCTTATGTTTTCCCTCTGAATTTTGAATTTCCCACCTTGAGTCTCAAGAAAGGTCATTAAAGTTGTTACCAAATTAGAGCATGATTCAGGGTTCCTGAAAAACATTTGTTTCTTCCCTGTTTGTGATTGTCTATATTTATTCACTGACCTAGATAAAAATTTATACTGCAGTTTACTTTTTAAACAGTCTTCTAAGTTGCAGTATATATTCTACTATAATAAAATGAGTAGATGGTTTACCACATGCAGGTAACAATGCCATGCCTCAATTTGGCCCATATACTCTGGATATTGTCTAGAAATTGTTTTAGATACATTATAAAACAAATATAAAAGAAATAAATTTAAAAAGACCTTCCAGTTAATTTTATTTCACTTTAATCTTCAAGATTTTGACACACTTTGGCAAGAAAGAAGAGTGTCGAGTAACAATAGTATTTCAACATTTGGTAAATCTGGGCATCACAGAGCCTTGGGGTAAAAATGTAGAAGTCTTATTTACTGCTGTTTGGCTATACTATTTATTAGTTACTAGGAGATATAAAAGGTGGACCAAAGAGTCAGAGGGCTAATTGTACCAGGTATAGTCCTGACACTTTCTCACCAGTTATACTTATATATAATACAAGTCAGTGATTACCTCTGAATTTCCTTTCATCTTCTACAAAATGAAAAAGACACAGTGACTTCCCATGGTGGCTGTTAGACCTCGGTGAGATAATGGATATGAAAACACTGCTTACAAATAGAACACATTTTAAAAACCTTTGTTGACAATGTATATTTTGGGATAGCTGCTACCTATTAAGCAAAATATTTTATGAACAAATACATTACTTTCTATTTTTCAAGCCAGGTCCAATGGCACAGGCTTGTCATCTCAGAACTTTGGGAGGCTGAGTGAGGAGGATTGCAAGATTGAGCCCAGCCTGGGAAATTTAGCAACTTAATGAGAGTCTGGCCCTGGCCTCAATTCACAGTACTACCACAAAAACTATATACATGAATTTCTTTTGAGTGAAAGGCAAACATGATCCAAAAATTAAAGAAGAAGAACCCTATAGGGCAGTTTAATTTGTTAAAGAATACAGGATGATTTATATAAAACAAATTAAAGTCCATTCATTGGATACAGATGTAAATGGAGTCTCAAAGTGGAAGTCAAGAGTCTGAGCACAGATTAATAAATTTTCATTTATCAAATTGATTTAATTTTACTAGCTGAAAGGAAAACTGACAACTGTATACTTTAACTGGCCTGAATATTTGGAGCTTGGGATGGAGGCACAGCTCAGTTCAGTAGTTAGAGCGCTTGTCTAGCATGTGCAGAGCTCTGAGCTCGACTCCTTGATATCATACAAAAAACTATTCACGTGTAGTAGTGCAGACCCCTAATCAATCAAGAGGCAGAGGCAGGAGGATTGCTGTGAGTTTGAGGACAGCCTGAGCTACCTGGTGAATTCAGGACCAGACTGGACTACAGAGCAAGACTGTCTCAAAAAAATAAATACAGGGCAACCCACATTTCCAGGTCCCCTTTCTGCCTAACAGAAGCTTAACTTTTTTTCTTTCCTCTTCTATCTTGCTTTACCCTGCTATAATTTTCCCAATAAAGCGTTCTCTTCACAACCCGAATAAATAAACAAAACCTGAATTTTAGGAACTCGGGATTACTTTCACATTTTAATTAGTACTTTTGATACAGGCAACACAGTTCGCACACAACGTGAGCGTCTTTCTCACTTAACGCAGGTGATGAGTGGCTTTCATTTGACGTAGTAGCTACAGCGCTTTCCGAGGCACGCAGCTAGCTACACGGCCCGCCTCTTCCTGGTTCTCTGCGACCTTTGTTTTACCTCGCGCCACGCAATGCGCATGCTCCAAATGAGCCGAGGCCTTGTAGGTTGCTTCCAGGGCGTTTTTCCTTCTTCCTCGCGATGCGTTTCCTCCATTCCAGCTTATTGAGAGTAAGAAACGCCCAGGGCAGAGCTTTCAGGTGTGTGTAATTGACTCGTGGGCCCGGAGATGAGAGAACGCCCGGCCGGGTGTGACTGGCCAGCCGACACCTTGAACTAATAAAGGCCGAGAGAAAATCTCGCTGCAGCTTTTTCTTGGGGAAGATGCAGCCTTCGCCCATCGATTAGTTTTTACACGTCGATTGACTCCTCCCCCTCTTGGCCTTCCGTCCGCCATGCTGCGAAGAGCTTGTTGCTGACTAGACCCCTGTCCTGGGCTTCACCGTTGCCAGCAGTCCTCGAATGGATTGTGTGCGACCCTCTGAAACTGTGAGCTAAAAGAAAAAAAAAAATTTTTTTTACTCCTTTTTAAGCTGTTGGTAGTGGGTATTCTGAGCACTGAGTAAGAAACTGGGGCACGAGCATTTACCAGGTGCCTTTGTATTGCGGCATCCCGTGGCGGAGGGTAAAAGGGCAAGAAACGGGACAGACCTTGTTTTTATAACAAATGCCGCATTAAATCCGCTCCGACCATGATAGCATGAACCAGCTTGTGAGGACTCAGCCCTCCTATCATTCACGGCTGCGTTAGAGATTGAATTTCCAGCTTATAAACCTTGGGGGACACTTGTAAACCATAAAAACCAACCGTATGTGTCTTTTTTTTTTTTTTTTTTTTTTTTTTTTTTTTTTTTTTTTTTGCGACGGGGTTTCATTTAGTAGTCTAGGCTGGTCCGGAACTCACTATGTAGCCCAAACTAACTGTATGTTTATAGTTAATACCATGGGCAATCTGTTAGGTAATCCGTAAGAGGATACAAGCTCGTGGGTCTCAGTCCAGGAGGCTTAAATTTGGAGGTGGGAGAGGACAAAGACGAGGATGAGCCCCCCGTTGCTAAGATGATGTTTTCGGCCTTAGGCCATCTGCTTGCACAGATCCGTCCACCTGTGTTGCTCTTGACTCCTGCAGCAGCCAACCCCTCCGCTGTCTTTCTACCCATTCTCACGTTTACTTCCTTCATGATAATTTTTAATCATTTCTGTGATTATGTTAGGTTTTTGCTTACTGCCTCTTCCTGGACCCCCTAGAGTGAAATGTCTGTGAGGGCAGAGACCGTATTTTATTTTCCATAGCATGATGCCTAATGCATAACAGATTTGCACTAAATATTTGTTGACTGAATTAATATAAAGTCACTTTTCCTTGAAAATTTCATTTGCCTCAGATGAAATTATTGGCAATTACGTGCCTATAATTTGCATGTTTTTTTCAGAGAAACAAAGCATTATAACTTCAAACTTTGATTTCACAAGTAATTTCAGAAGAGAAAGGGATGATGAATTTTATTTTTTTGTGCTTGGATATCTGTTTTGTCAGCTGTAACCTTGATATTAAGACAGGTGTGCTGCGGTGTGGTTTTGTTCTGTTAAGTAGATGACATCATTTCATTACTGTCTCTTTTCTTTTTTTAAATCTCTAACGGTGCTATTAATCAAGCACAAAGCCTGTGAAGTGAGCACGGTGTCATCTCGTCCTGTGCTGGCTTCCTGGTCGGAAGACTCACCCGTTGGCCTATGATCACATCCATTTGGCAGAAAGTCAGTGTATTTCATGGGGAAGGTCATTAATGTGATTCTTTCCTTGGTAGACTTGTCCTCCTTCCCCAGAAGGATAATATAAATGGAAATGACATGTCAGACTTGGAGATACTGTTTGTCCCAATTTTCCAAGTATTATCTAACTTATTGTGAACGATAGAGTGGGTAATATTGGGGAGGTTAGCATCAAATTTGATGTCAATGAGTTGCTTACTTTACTAGGCTAGTAGAATTACAGTTTTTTTTTTTTTTTTTGATGATACAAAGCTGTTTTCTTCCTTTGCAGTTTTGTTCATATGTGTGCTGGTTGCCTGATAATATTACTACCTATGTGCTGTAAAGTGGTTTGGTCTCTGTGGAAGAACATCCTGCGTAATACCCTCTAGGACACAGACACAATTTTTTTTTTTTACCCCCAAAAGTATCACCTGATTCATTGAGTTACTAATTAATGCCTGATAGTTGCAACCAGTTCACAGCTGAGTGCATGCTACACGTTGTTCTTTGACTTACCTACAATCTCATTTAAAATCCTACGGAATGGCAACTTTTAAAATGTATATGTAAAAACAATTGTAGCAAGTGGGCTGTTGTACAGAACTTTCTTGTTTATTAGCATATTTAACAGAAAAGTTTGGGTTCACTCTGTTTTTCTATCGTTGTTCTTCTTCTTCCTCTTTTTTTTTTTTTTTTTGAGACAGGATCTCGCTCGGCAGCCCAGGCTGGTCCTGAACTCACTTTGGAGCCCAGACTGGCCTTGGACTCACAGCAGTCCTCCTGTCTCAGCTTCCCAAGTGCTGGGATTATGGGATTACAGGTGTGTGTCACCACACCTGGCTTATGTGGTGCTGGGGAATCAAATTTGAGTACTTTGCACTTGACTTAGCGCTTGCTAGGCAAGCACTTTAACCACAGAGTCATTCCTCCAGGACCCTTTCCTTAGTTCTTAACATCATGAGAGCAGCAGAGAAATCTGATTGCATTCTTTTTCCTGCCTCATCCTCTTATAATGTTCTTATTTAATGAAGAAATTGAGGCTCAGGAAGTTTAAGGTCTCATGAGCGGTACGTCCATCTTGCTCTCTGATTAAGCAATGTCATGGACAAGTGTACCATAAACTGTCTCTATAGTTCTTAACATTTCTGTTGGTTGGTTGTGGTTTATTTCCGGAGAGTAAACTTTACTTTTAAAGAATTATAAGCAAGGAAATATTTGAAAGAAATGTTAAGATGAGATTCTAGAATGTGATTTCTAAACAGTACCTGTCATAAATGAGGAGAATCCTACTGCATAAAGGCAGTTTAGACAGAAAAACCTTATGATTTTTTTCCACAGCTCTCACAGACAACTTTATAGAGAAGTTTAAGAGTCATCTTTTGTCTTATCTCATTTCTACTTATACCCCAGGTGTTTTGTTTTGTTTTGTTTTGAGACAGGGTCTTTCTCTTCAGTCCCAGCAGGTCCTGAATTCACTGTGGAGTCCTTGCTGGCCTTGAGTTCCCAACAGTCCTGCCTCAGCCACCTCAGTGTTGAGATTACAGGCATACACCATTATGTCCAGCTATATGTGGTGCTGGGGAATCGAACTCAGGGCCTTGAGCTTGCTAGGCAAACCCTTTAACCACTGAGCTCTCCCTCCAGCTCTTGTTATGTTATATTAATTATAGACAGAAGTTCAGTGTCATAAGTAGCTAGACAATCTAGATTAAGAGTTTCAATCTGAATATGTATGTGTCTGCAAAATTATTATGTTGAAATGCAGACACCAAGAGATGGCCTTAGAACTTGAGTCTCGGAGGCAATGAGCATCTGAGGGCTGAGCCCTCACTAGAGGATAGTGCTTTTGCAAAAGATCCGCACAGGGCCCTGGGCCCCTTCTGCCCCACGTGCACACAGCAGGAGCAGGGGATGGAGCAGGAGGTGAGCCCTGAGCTCACGCAGAGGGGGCTGGCTCCTTAGCCTTGTGCCTCTCAGACTCCGCACTATGAGAAAGAGCTTTCCTTTGGCATATAAGACATCTAGCTTAGGATATTTTGTTTTGGTGATCTAAGTAGATATAGACACAGAGATTGTGTGAGTATGTGTGTATGTGTGTGAATTCAGGGCCTTGGTACTGAACTACTGACACTGAGGTTTTAACCTTAGTGCACTCTAGATTCTTCAAGATGTGCATGGCATAGTAGGAGTAATCCTGATAACAGAAACCATAGTTGTACAGTGATAAAAGATCTCAAAGAATAGCCCCTCTGTAGATCAATGACAAGAGAATCTCTGGGACAGGACCTGGACATCAGTATTTTCTTTAACTGCCTCATCTCTCATGACTTTAGTATATACCTGGTGTTTACAGCTGCTGATCTAGAATAGTTTGTTGTTTATTGTTTAATTCACCAGAGGGATCTTGGATTATTGTGCAAACTGCTTCCTCAAGAGCCACAGGGGTGTAATGTACCATTGATTATAAATCCTCCAAGATATTTTCAATTATAACAGCATGTTTTGGGTTCACAGGATCTTTTTGTTACTCATTAGCAATTTTGAGAAAGCCATTATAGTTGGTTTAGTGGCTATATTCATCTTTGTTCATTTCCTGTAATTATTAATAACTCAATGTCTGCCTAACTAGTAGATATTTTTTTAATGTGAGAGGATGAAGAGCCACTGACAGTGTGAAAAAAAGTTGTGGGTTGAGGATTTTTGTTTTGAAGCTTCTCTTTGAATTTTAGTATATTGGATTGTTTGGAAATCTCTATTTTAAAACTAAACCAAGGATACAACTTTATATGTTTCTCCAAACTCCTTCAGTAATCTTTAAGTGTTGGTACTTACTTCCACAGTGAAATGGGACCCAGAGGTTTTTGTTAATTCATCTTTGGGAAATTCAGTAATAAAACAGATTTATGTTTGCTGACTCTGAAAATCTCTTACCACCAAAGGACTCTGAAAGTCATGTTGAATGATAACCACTTCTAGGTCAAGACACCAAGGAGACTCAGCTCTTTGGCTAGCTGATTAAAGCAATCATCTCAAATTCTGCAGTCATAAAAATGAAGTAGACTTGCTCGGAACTGATTTGCTCAGCCACCTGGTGTCAGACACCAGAGGACAGAAGGAAGCTTGGTGTAAAATTCACAAGTGAACATGCGTTTCATTGCGCCACATTTGAAACCCTTCTTTGGGCGTATCCTGCTGCCCAGGAAGGCTCACTGTCTGACCCAGCCCAAGGCTAGGACTGAGTGGTAGAAAGGGAAGGAAAAGACCATAGATCCTGTCTGCTTCTCTGCACCTTAATAGCCCAGTTGTCTGTTGGGGATCAGTTTTATTGTCCACTTGAATCTGAGGTAGGCGTCCATGAGAAAACTGATGAAAAACAGGATAGTGAAAAATCATTTCTAGGATTTCTGTTACATATGAAGGTGAAGGAAGGGAGAAAGGCTGACGGAGGAAATCTACAATGAAAATTTATGATGTCAGGGGTCAACTGCTGATTTTTTCAATTTTTTCAACAAGAAATTTCTTTATTGTAATACTTACAGACACTATCCTGAACCCATATTCCTCTATCTGTGGCTGACAAGGTATTTTTCCTATGTTAAGGGGGACGAATCTTGATCTTTTAATTATTAGATACAAGAGTTTCTGGTATATCAAAGGCTTCTAAATATATTGATTGACAGAACAGTTTTTATTACATCCATCAGATTGCGTATAAATATCAGCATACATTTTCTTTGTTTTAAAATCACAGATATGCATTTTTAAGTGGTAATAAAGGCTAACATTCTGTAAGGTGCTTTATTTAATCTGATTACTTATGTTTTTCCAAAGGGCTTTGTTTGAGAATTCCATTTATGAATTTGCATACTTTCTCCTTTACTGTGGTGTCCTTTATAGCAAGGACTATGCCATGAATATTTTTCTTCCACTCATAGTAATTTATCACAATGGCTTGCACATAAACAGTTCACAATAAATATTTATTGGTTGGTTGATTTTATGTTACATACAAAACATAGTCTATAAAACCTAATTTGACAGTGCAAGACCCTGCCCAACTTTTTGAAAGGAGCAATTTGTACGGTTACAATACAAAATAAAAATTTAAAAATATTTTAAAAATAAAATAGAGAATTTTTAATTATATCTAATTGATAGTATAATCATAGTATAATCATTACTGATAGGAAAAACAAGTGACTACTTCATATGACAGTACTCTTTTGTACATTAGTAATAGAATATATCTTAAGAACAAGGTTATTTACAAGTCAGAAAAATAATTAAACTGCTTAAATACTCATATTGTTAGTAACAGTGTTTGTAGTAGTATTACTTTAGATCTGCATTGTAGGATAAGGCAATTGAATAATTGTGTAATATTTTTACTGCCGTACTTCATATTATTAGGAACCAGGATACTAAATACAGGAAGAAGGAGATATACCTGTCAAATCAGAAAAGTCAAGTAGCCCCAAAATAATTCTGAGAGTTAATTTTGGCATATTTGACTAGACCACCAGGTCAGTTTTAGTTGTCTTGGGGAAGGTGCTTTTGGATGAGAACATTTAAAGAGCCAGTCAACCCCCCATTTAGGCTGGGGCTTATCCAATCAGCTGAAGACCTCACTAGGCTAAGGCTCACCCTCCCCTGAGGAAGAGAGGGGTCTTTCTGACAGCTTTGGGAGGACCTTGGCTTCCTTTCTGCCTTTGGACTGGAATTACACCTTGGATCTCTCAGGACTCAAACTTGCTGACTCATTCTGCAGGTCTTGAGACTTGCCGTTGCCTCTGATCATACTAACTTCTTATAATCTGTGTATGTGTGTGTGTCTATGTGGGCACACATTCTGTAGGTTTCTTTGGATTCATGACTTTGAATTTAAGGTATTTATATAAATTAGTAATACTATTTTTTAAATGTTTCCTGTCTTTGTCCACTTTAATGACCTGAAAATAATGGCCAACCCAACGTCAGTTAGCATTCACTGATCAGTGTATAATCTCTAATACTAGGAGAATCCTTAGAGAAATGGCTGCTTCCTGGTACACAGTGAGCAAAAGGCACAGTATGCTTGGAAGATTTGCCCTATCAGATTCAAGCTATGGAAGCCTGTAAAGATCATGTTAACAGGATACAGCGGCCAACCTGATGTGTCTCCCTTTGGCTGAAGATGAGGTGATTTGAACATTGACAGGGATAGTAACTACAGTGAATCAAAACACACAGAAAAGTTTAATCTCTGAATTTATAATGCTACTGAAAAAGAACATTGGTCAACATTGTAAAACATCAGTTACTCAACTTATTTTGAAAATTGATGATAAAAATGTAAGTAAGCATTTATCCTGTTTATATCAGTTGTATTTCTGAGGAATTACATAAAAGGTAAAGGAAACTTCTTTTTGTTCCAGCTAATAAATGAAGGAATAATAGAATTATGTCATTATGTTTCAATGCTTAATGAATTCATGCTTCTAGACTAAAATGACAAAACAAGTCGACATTACTGCCCCTAAAGGAAACACGCAACATCTATTAAGCATCATTGTCAAAGACAACCAAATCTGAGCCAATTCAGTCCTATTAGAATCTTCCAGTATTTTAAAAATTAATACATATCACCCATACCAAAGTGTGAATTTTGGTTTGGCACATTTGTACACACTTATTTTTGGGGGGACAGGTTCTCACTCTGTTCTCTGTACTGGTCCTGAACTCTTTGTAGCCCAGGTTGGCCTCAAATTCACAGCAGTCCTACCTCAGCCTCCCAGTGCTGGGGTTACAGGCGTGTGCCACTGTGCCTCGCTTGTGTGGTGCTGGGGAATTGAACTCAGAGCCTTGCACTTGCTAAGCAAGTGCTGTCACCCCCTGTGCCATTTCTCCTGCCCATATGTAGCATATTTTGATCTTCTCCAACCACCATTACCACCTTCCTCCTTCTTTCCTTGATCCCCTTGCTCCCTTCCTCTTTGCTACTAGTCTTATGCTTTCACTTAAGTACAAATTTAAAAAGAAAGTAAAGGTGGAAGTTAACAATATGGCTGACCTGTTGCCGAGTTGCGGTCAGTAAGACCCAGTCTGTGTATGCAGAAAAAATTGACCTTTTTTTTTCAGTGAATAAATTACAAGAAAGAGAAGAGCAAAGAGAAGAAGAGAATGGCCAGAAATTTTAAAAAGGGACTAAGAAACATGTAATGCTTTACAATGAGTGGACTTTACTTCGATTTTTATTCGAACATACTTTTTTTTTTTTTTTTTTGATTTGTTTTGAGACAGGGTCATGTTCTGTAGCACAGACTGGCCTTGAACCTGTGGCATTCCTCCTGTCTCTGCCTTCTGAGAGCTGGAATTACAAGCATGCACCACCATGCTTGGTTTGTGTGGTGCTAGGGAGTCAAACCCAGGGCTTTGTACTTGCTGGGCAAGTACTTTAATCACTGCGCTATGTCCCCAGCTCTCTGACAAAATGTTTTCCCCCGTTTTTATTAATATATTTATGATATGCAATGTTTACATCAAGTTAGAGTATTTTGTGTGAATATATATTCAAACAAAAATTTAAAATTAATTATATGGTTAAGATAGTTGAATTTTGGATGCTGGTTATATATTATATGGTATTAATTACTTCCAAACACTTTAGGTATAGTAATAGTGTTATGGCTATATTTTTTAAAGACATATTTTTTAGAAATTAATGCTGAAATATTTATGAATGAAATGCTATGATTTTCTTCAAGATGTGGAAGGAAGAAATTCAGTGATCTATAGATGAAATGAAATAGGCTGTGAGTTTAGGATCTTGGAAATTGAGTGAAATGTCAAGAGGCATCATTGAGCTGGGCATGGTCTGTGCCTATAATCCCAGTTTCATTGAAGGCTGAGGCAGGAAAATCACAAGTTCAAGGCCAGCCCGTGTAACTTAGTGACCCTTGTCTCAAAATAAAAAATAGAAAGTGCTTGAAATATAGGTTAGATTTATTCCCCAGTACTGAAGTTTGGGATGGGTAAAAGAAATCATAGAAATTTTCCACTATAAAAAAGAATTAGCAAACAAACATTTTTTTTTTAACTCTAAATCTCTGACCCTTAGTTCAGAATTCTTTCCACCATTACATTGATCATGGGAAAAATGAAACAAACTTCCAGGATTTTCTACATTTATAAAAACATTTGGGTAGGGTTCCCAAAACAAGGGACCAAAGCAGTGATTAAAAAATGTCATGAACTCCATTTTCTCATCTGATGTCGCCAAGAATTTTCTTTGTGGTCATTAGTAAGATTAGATTTTTCTGTCTTGATTTGGTCAGTCTCCAGAAGTGGTTAGAGATCAAGAGCCACATTATGATTTATCAGAAAGCAGTGATTTGAGAGAGAGAGGGAGAGAGAATGCTCCACAGCGAGTGTGGGGAAGGTTTGCTACTCTGTGTTAGAAGAAAAATAAATCAGTTAAGTCACTATCAACACAACCGATTATATGACAAATGTAAAACAAAAACTTCACAGAAGAAAAAACTAAAATAAATCGCTTTCTATGAAAGGCTGTTATTGACCAAAGCTTTATAGGTAACAGTATTATCGACCCAGAATAGTAGGACTGTTTTCATATTTACCTTTCTGTTTATTTGAAATACGGTAATATTAAACACTTCCTATAATGATTCTAATTTGTAGTTTATGTTAATTTTTTATACAGAAGTCTGATTTTACTAAGATTTTTTTGGAACCAATATGTGTATTTTGTTTTGAAAATACACATATATGTGTATATATATATAGATAGATAGATAGATAGACTGATATATATGAGAGAGAGAGAACCTCAGAAATATTCTAAACTAACTTTCATTAGAAAAGAGATTTTGTTTTGAACTGAGTTCACCATAAGTTGCAGAGAAGAAATATATGGTGGACTTTTCTCTATTTCTACCATTTTCAATCCATTGGCCACCGACCTACAAATTGAAACTGCCCTTGAAACTACTCTGTATTCACCCATTCCTTCCCAAATCATTTCAGCAGGATTTCACAGTGAGTTTAGTTTTCGTGCTTCCAAATCTTCCTCACCAAGGACAGTTTCTACATCTTAGTTGCTTTTTCATTGCTGGGACAGAGTACCCAACACCCACAACTTGAGTGAGGAAAGATTTATTTTAACTCAAGGTTTCAGAAAGTCACAATCCATTCACAGGTGGGTGGCTAGAAATGGTGGCACCACATGGTGGGGCTGGAGCTTGAGAAAGAGTTGTTTGTGCCATGGTAGAACAGAGTCAAGTGCACGAGGAAAGGCCAATCTAGCACACACCCCTCCAGGTCAAGGCTCAAGCATCTCCCTTCCAGCCAGGTCCCACCTCTCCACAATACATAGTATCCACAGGTGCATGTGGCTTTTGGGAGACACTCCAGGTCTAAGCCACAGCACTTATCACCTTAAATGCACTGTCTGGACCTTAGCCAGTGCTTTCTGGTAATATGACAGACTACACATGATAACTAGACCTGGTGCAGGCATTCTCCTGGGACCCAAACCCACCCATATCTTCATCTAGACAGACTTCTAAAACAAAGAATCCACAAATTGGAAGCATTAGAATCATTTAGGAGATGCTTACTTAAAAACAGGTTCCTGGATATTCAAAGATTCTAAAACATAACGTCTAGGATGAGTCCTAGAAATCTGTAGTTCTATGAATTGCCTCAAATCTATCAGCTCTTTATGATGCAAGGGTCACACTTTGAGGAGCACAAGTGGAAGGATGTCATATATCAAGCATCATATTTAAGATATCTTGAGGAAAATGTCATTTCATGGGGAAAAAGTCAAAGTAATTTTCTGGAACCTTAGCCTTCTCCTCTTGAAGATCTTATTAGGATTTCTTTACTCCTTTCTTTGCTTACAGCTCTCTGAGCATCTTTCCTTGTGGGTTATTGGCCTTGGCGTGTTTATTAGTTAGCTCTCTCGTTGCTGGGATACAACACCTGAGCCACAAAGCAAAGGAGGAGAACTGTAATGTGGCTTATGGTTTCGAAAGACTCAGTCCGTGGTGAACTGGGTTCAAGGTGACAAACAGCAGAGAGGCAGGAGCAAGAGACCAGATAGATCACATCCTCATGACTCACCCAGACTCACCCAGAAGAATGCTTCATCAATCTCCTGTGTGGTTCCCAAGCCAATCAAGGTGACCTAATCAAGATCAACTGTCACAATGTCAGAGCCCTGAACCATGACTTAAACCTTTTATATGTGCTGTTAGCTTTGCCTCTCAACCTCAGTTTCTGTTTTTGTATTGGTTTAGGACATCACAGTTTTAGATCATTGAGGTTGTGGTAGAAATGACTCTACTATCCAGTTTCCTTCACCTTGGATACAACCGACAGCTCACTTCTTAACCCTTTGTGGTTGGAAGGGGCCGCGGGATTAATCCTAGCTAATGAAATAGAAGCAGATGTGGCAGATGTGAGAACCCATCTTTTTCTCCTTCCATGCACCCTTGTGGCCGTATGCTCCAGATGGTGTAGTTTTGAGCTGCTAAAGCTTAGGATTCCAATCCCTTCTGTGACCAGTGCAATATAATTTTTTGTTTCTTCTGAAACATTTAATGTGAACAAGAAAGAAAATTGTGTTGGATCTAGCCACTGATATTTGGGAAAGGTTTGTTATCATTAAAAAAAAAAAAATCCTGAATCTGTTCTGACTAGTATAAAATGGTATTGTGCTTTAGTGAAACTTCTCTAGAATCACCTTGATCCTTGCCAATTTTGCTGACTGCTGCACCAGTCGTAGAGCATTCAGTGCATGGTGATGTAAACAATGTCATAAATTGTCTTTCTTTAGTACCAACAGCTGGATGTGCTCCTAATAAATGTATTTAAGTAAATCTATCTTCAGCTTAAGGTAGAAATAGTCAGCAGAATCTCCTGATCAGTTAGACTATGAGCATTTGAGTTTTACTAGTGCACAGCTTGTAGATTATTTATTATCTTTAAATCAGTCTCAACATTGAGATCCAAGAGCCATCATTTGTACCTCTTCTAATCAGGACTGAATTTTCTATGTTTCTTGTATTGTACAGATACATAGCTTTCATATGCTTCATAAGTTGAGAAAAACAGACTCTGTCCTGATACAGTATGTTGAAATGACAGTAAAAGGGTTTTTTTTTTTTTTGGGTTTTTTTTGTTTGTTTGTTTGTTTGTTTGTTTGTTTTTTTCATTTAACTTTGGCAGAGATAACATGGAAGTTGGGGTACTCACTTCCCCAGACAGGCTTTTCAGTTTGCTGATGACTTCTATTCTGCATGTCCTCAGAAACATCCATTGCCCATATAAGGCAAGGTTGTGTAGACTGTCCTTGTTTTACCTTTGCAAAGACTTAGTTTAAATTCTGCAGCAGGAAGAATGGCCTCTGAACAGATTCTTCGGGAGTGATTGCGTCCAAGTTCTGGCCCAGAGCAACGTGCACACTGGCAATTGGCTTTTGTTCTCTGGGTTTCCCGCCCACTCCCCCTCCCCCCCTTCTAAAATCATTAGTTGCTTTTGAGAATTGTGTTGTTTTTGTCTCATTGTATGCGCTTTGAGTCTGCCTGACTTTCTGGGCTGTTATCCAGTTTAGTTTAACATTGTTTACTGCCTTTTAGAATCTTTTGGGGTGATTGGTGTTTTAATTAAGAACATATTGGTTTTAGATACTAGAAACGCCGTCTGACCCAAAATTTCTCTCCATTTTAAAACTTGACAGACTTCTTTCCAAACTCTCATCTTTCACTAAAATGATTTCTGTTTTTAACATATTTACACTTTCTGAATGTAGCTTTTTTTATGTGTTTTATTTTTGAGATGGACTGAAACTCTTGAGCTCAAAGAATCCTCCTGCCTCAACTTCACAAGTACCTGGGACCACAGGTGTGTACCTCCAAGCCTGGCCTTTAAATGTGGCTTTTTTTTTTTTTTGTAGCATTTTGTCAATGGATATTCCATTTTGACTAAGATAGTCTCCACACCACAATTTGTTAGTTGTTTTCCCCTTTTCCTATATTTTTGTTCATTTATATTCCCAAGAAAAATCTTTAGCTCAGCATGGTGCCTGTAATATTCAGTGAAAGGAATTAATTTTGAATATAAGAATTATTAAGCACTGGAATACATTGAACCTTCGCTGGTTTAGGGAAGACAATTTGATTTTGATGACACCTATATCCAGCTCCTAAACTGTGATCTATCAGAGTCACCCTTTCCAAATTCCGTCTAAATACTTAAAAATATGTATTTCCAATACTAATAACAAACTGATAAAAATACATGGATAATCATATAACTGATGGAATAGAGAGCAAAAAAAAAAAGTATTTTTATTGTGATTTTCCAGCTCAAAAGCAGACCCTGAGATAAGAATTCAAATCCAAATAGGTTTTTATGTATTTGTTTGGTTTTGGTTTTTGTGAGACGAGGTCTCTCTCTGTAGCCCAGGCCCATCCTGAACTAATTATGGAGCCAGGCTGGCCTTAGACTCACCACATTCCTCCTGTCTCAGACTCCCAAGTGCTGGGACTACAGACGAGCACTGCCATGCCTGGCTTACGTGGTGTTGGAGGATCATGCTTGCTAGAGCCGTTCCTCCAAGTAGTTTTAAATGGGAGATGGTCCCTGGAAACACTGACAGTGTCACTGGCTAGGGTGTAGGATGGGAATCAGACATGGGCTTATTCAGCCTGGTGAAAACTGTGGCATGGTGCCCTGTCTTCTTCAGGACTCCCTAAGGCAGAGGCCCTGGGTATGGACTTCTGAGGTATCTCCAGTGGGCTGAGAGTTCTTGCTTGATTTCTGTAGAAATCATAAATTGGCAGAGTGAAGGGTGCTTAGTGTTCACAGAGGGCCGTAGGTGCCTGGAGGGGCTGGAGGTTGTCAGCTCCTGTCGTGTTAGTGGTCTGTCCTGCTGCTTGGAGCCAGCGTGAGCCTCCCGCGATGTTCACTCGTGGCAACTCTCTGTTGCTCCCAGCCATTCCCTGGCTGCTGTCCGTCTCCACTACCAGCTCTAGCGGTTGGCCACTCACTGTGCCAGTGGCCCTTGAAGTTATCCTCAGCGTAGCATATACTACTTGAGATAGAAATCACAAACAGGCAGAACATTTCTGATAAACCAGAAAATATAAGATCTTGTGTGCAGCACACGGGGAACAACACGGGCACTGAAGTGGGACTGAGGGACAGAGAGGTCATGGTGGCAGAGGGGCTCCTCGGGGGCCTGACCGAAGAGGGGGCAAAGAAACAGTATTCGAAGAGCTGCAGGACCGAGTCATCTGCGGTAGGTCTGAGACGGAAGCTGGCTGCAGCCAAAGCACGTAGCTCTCTGAGAGGCCGTAGGGAACCAGGTATGGCAGGGCTGGCTGTAGCCATTTGGCAGTAACTGTGGAAGAAAACCAAAGTACCTCTTGAGGAGCATCAGCCCCCCCTTTCCCATCTCAGTCAGTGAGGTAGGGTGGTCAAATAGGGAAAGGAAGGAAGCCAGCGGAGGGTAAGTCACCAAGCCGTTTTCCCTGTGGCAGCTGAGGATCGGTCTTCCTGGGAAGCTCTGGGACAGAGAGTAAAGCACTCCCCAGAGCCATCTTTCCTCAAGGGCTGCAGCTTGGGTACTTATCCTGCAGCTGGAGTTGCTCCTGGAGTCACCTCCCCTGCTGTCTGCTCTGTGCAGCCCCCCTGCAGTTAGGCTGAGGAAACACTTTCATGAGTCATAGGGGAGCCAGCAGGGCCACGGAGGGCCGGTCAGGGTCTACAACATGAGTCTCAGTAACATTGAAATGTTATTCTGACATTTTGGCACACTTGTGTCATACGAGAGAAATGAAGTGTTTTTTACCCAAAAGGGAATATTCGGGAAAACTGACATTCCTACCCTGCTCGGGGAGAGTAAAAGTTATCACAATCTGTCTGTAAGGATAATGTAGGGTACGAATCAGAAGCCTTAAAGATGTGCTTCCCAGGCTGGGGATGTAGCTCAGCGATAGACCACTTTGCTATTAAGCACAAGACCATAGGTATCTGTAATGATTTTTTTCTTTCTAAATATGTTTTTATAATTTCAGAATTATTTATGGTGGCATTAAAATACTTCATAACAGAGGCTGGGGGAATGGCACAACAGAGTGCTTGTCTAGCAAGCTCAGGGTCCTTAGTTCGATTCCCAGGACCACATAAAGTTGGGAATGGTGGTGCATACCTGTAATCCCAGCTCTCAGGAGGCTGAGGTAGGAGGATTGCCATGAGGCTGAGGCCAGCCTGGGCTACAGAGTGACTCTGTCTTAAAAAAAAAAAAAAAAAAAAATACTTCATAACAAAATTAAACTTGTTTTTTTCTATTCCTTTTCCTGTTTTTTTGAGACAGTGCGTAGCAAGCACAAGGCCCTGGGTTTGATTCCTAAGCCTCACATAAGCAAGCTGGGTGTGCTGGTGCATGTCTGTAATTCCAGTACTCAGGAGCTGAGGCAGGAGAATTGCCATGTATTATTAAGAGTCCAACACAGACTGCAGGGTGAGACCTTGTCTCAAAAGTAATGGCTGGGGAAATACAGCTCAGTGTAAAGGCCTGGGATTTGATCCCCAGTACTGCCAGAAAGAGAGAGAAAGAAAGTTTTAAACCTAATGTGGAAGCACATGCTTGTAATCTTAGCACTTGGGAGGATGATGCAAGAGGATTGTGAGTTTAAGGCCTTCCTGAACTACATCGTGAGTTCAAAGCCAGCCTAGACTACACAGTGAGACCCTGTCACATGCACACACAAAAGCAGTTGTATTAAATAAATATAGGGTGGTACTTTAACTATGAAAATAACTTCTGCAAACTAAAATCATAAGATACGCATGATCTTAGTTTTGGTTTTTTTTGTTGTTGTTGTTTGTTTGTTTGTTTTTTGGTTGAGTGAAAATCACTTGATTCCTTTAGAAAACTTACGTGTAAACATCCTTGAGGGGTTATCTGGGAAGGTATGCCTCCTTTGCTAGCTCTGCCCTTTTCTCTCACTCTTTTTCCTGGATATATGGGATGGACAGGTTTGCTTTGGCTAGGTCCTCCACTGTTCCCTTCCACAACTGCCCCCCCTCCACCAAAAAAACAAAATCTTATGAAACACTATTTTTCCTATGCAAAAGCATGAGTCAACAAACTTTTATCTTGAGTAAAGTTGTAGCCTGCATAATTTTATAAATTGGAAGGAAAACTTACCATAACAGAATCCCAGATTAGGTTAGACTATGTTTAAAAGTTCATTGGATATCTTGAAGATAAAACATGGAACAGCAACTGAGAACAAGTTTCTTAAATGATCAAAATGCTGTAGAAATGATCAAAGTTTTGTGATTTCTGTGGACCATGGTCATTGTTGGGTATAGTATCTTTTTTCTTTTCATCAAAGACTCTTGGATCTGTACATAAAACTATCCCTGCATCATAGAAGTCTGCAAGGCTTAAAAAGATTTAAAAATGTTTTCCACTTTAGTTAAAAAGTTTCTATCTTATGAATCATATTTTCTTAAATGTTATTTTTCACCTAATTCCATACACAGGATTTAGTCATAAGGCTTGGCTCTGTTCCTGGCTCTTCTAGCTGATAATATATGAGCCCATGGTCCTTTATTTTAAAATAAGGGTAGTAATGTGAGTAGATCAGAATAGTTGTTTCCAAATTTTAGATTGTATCAGAATTCCTTAGAGGATCTGTTAAAGCAAAACAGCCAGGCCTCATCTCCAAAGTTTCTGAAGCAGTAGTCTGGTTTCTGATCAGACAGTGTGCATTTGTAACTGATTCCTAAGGGATACTGGTTAGGCAGCCCAGAGGTATAGGTCCAGGTCGTTGGATGAACACAACTTTGATTCAGCATAAGGGAAGTTGATCAAAGGTGGTGGTCCTGGGTGCCAGGGTTCACTCCTCCATAATTGTGAGTCAAAAGAGGGGAGCCAGGCTCTCACAAGGTGGCTTTTCAAAATGGCAGCTCAAAGGGGAGGACCCAGGCTTCTTGCAAGAAAACTTCATATTTGAGTCGCCCAACAGAGAAGCGTCCTTAGAAGGACAATACAAGAGAGTCAATGTCAATGTTCATGTGAACCTTCCATGAGTCTCCCGCTGTGCTGAACATTAGGAATACAACAGTGACCACGACCCAGCCCTAAAGGAATTGGTAACTCAGACGGGTAATGAGAAAGTTCTAGAACTTGCATGGTCGTGATGTGGTATCTTCTTCTTGTAAATCAAAATGGTTCAATATAGAATTTCCTTTTGTGTGTCCTAAGTGCATCTTGCTCAAGTTTCAGAAGAGAATCCCAGCAAGTTTAGGGCAAATGATCTTTTAAATTTATCCACATAACTTTTTAATTTTTTATCTTCTTAGTCTTTTTCAGACTAGAGTTTCTGACTATTCATATATTTTTAACCATGGAACTGGAGACTAAGCTGCTCTTTCTAACGCTGAAGTGTGCTAATTGGATTTTCAACAAATTAGATACAAAAAAAAAAAAAAAAAACCAAACCCAAAAACCCTTAAAATTGATGTTGTTTGCTTTTGGAGACAGTGGTCCTTACTGAGAGAAGATGAAAAGGACTATAGAGTTTCAATGGTTAGCTCCAGATCCCCAAAGGCTTGATCTTTAGATCAAGGACCTAAAAACTCTGAGACCTAGACTCTTACTTTGAAAGAGAATCAAGAGAGAACATCCTGACCTGTAGGGGGATCAGTATACCCACCTTGACAATGGGAACTGCTTCTTGGCCTCATATGTTTCTTTACTTCTCATCATAGAAAACATTTGGCTCTTTGGATTTCTGATACTTCATTTTTACAGTGCCACATGTTCTTTATTTAGCTTTATTGTCCTTGGATTTTGGTCAGGAAAGGGACTTCATGTCTCCTAGCTATCTAATGTAGCATCATTCCTTCATTTCTTGCAATAATTTTTAACATAATACATTAATCAAAGCTGTCTCGTATATAGCTCTTTCCTCTCTCTTTTGCAACTTTCTTTTTGTCTATGTCTTGCACAAATAAAAGTCCCACAAATACCATAGAATTTGGACCCATTATAATAGTAAAATATTAGGACAATATGGTGTTTATTTCTAGGCTTTCTGTACTAAAAATAAAAATAGCTCAGATTTTGTGTTGCAACTCCAGGCACTATTGCATATATTAAACTTCCTGTTGTTAAAGGGAAAAACATTACAATCAGAATTTTGTAGGTGAATAAGGAATGATTTTCCTATACTTCCAATGTTCATGTATAGAAGAAGTGAGACAAAGGCTGTGGATTTCTTGAGACTTACACACACACGCACGCACGCACGCACGCGTGCGCGCATTTTTCTTTTCAGTACTTGGAATTGAACCCAGGACCTTACACTCACTAGGCAGGCACTCCAGTATTGAGCCATACCCCCTGCCTTCATCCTAGAATTTTTTGTAGTGTGGAGGGTTTTGTCATTTGAATTATAATAAAAGTGTTTTATAACCTATTGGTAGTTTTTTAAAAGAAATATTGGGCCAGGCCCATTGCACAGGCTTGTAATCCCAGCACTCTGGAAGACTGAGGCAGAAAGATCACAGGTTTAAGCCCGGTTTAAGCCCGGGCTGGGCAACTACAACTTTAGTGAGGCCACTTCCCTGTCTCAAAATTAAAAAATAAAAATAAAAATAAAAGGGATGTAGCTCAGTCTACAAGCCCTGGGCTCAATCCCCAGTACCACATACTCAAAAGGAAGAAAGTATTGGTTATTGACTGTATTTTCTCATTTGCAGAAGTTAAACAATAACTTCCGATGGATTTTGCTTTTACTTTTAGGCTTAGAGATGACATGGAATTTTGTATGGTGGTAGGTATAGCATTGTGATGGCTCATCTTGCCAGATGTGTCAGATAACCTTTGGAGTTTGATCCTTCTCACTTCTTTTAGGTTTCATATAGAGTGAACCAAAGCTCTTATATCTTCCCAGAGGTCTAGCCCTTTGGAAGAACAGGGAGATGAGTAGGAGAGTAATTAATTTGGGCTACCTTTTTTCACTGTTTGAATGTCCTATTTATGGTATGCAATCAGAAACTTTCTGTATAACATCTTACATCTACAAGATGACAGTCTTGAAATCTCGTGCCTGCCAGGCACATCCTCTACAACTAAGGTACAAGCCAGCCCTATTTCCTGATTTGTTTTTTCCTTCACATAGTATCTAAGGCTCTCATGAAAGGGATATTTAACTCCATTGCCAGGAGAAGGATGGAGATTAAGAGATTGAGGTGAACTTTTTGCATTAAGAGAAAGCATATGGATGAATTTTATAGATCCTTAGCATGTCCTGTTAACTTTGAGAAGCACATGAATTCAGTGGTAGGTCACTGCTATGCTGTCCTGTGGTAGATGATTTTGGGCCACAGTAGGCACAGGTAAAGTAAAGCCTCATCAAATAGTACCTAGTGTCCACATTAAAACCATAAATCAAGGATCTGTGACCCATCTTGCAATCTGGCTGTTTCATATAGCCAACCTCAATCTATCCAGTGTTTAATATTAATAGAATTAGTAGAAAATTGTGTATATTTGAGGACAGTGTTGCAACTGCTATGTTTAGAACTAAAACTTTTTGCAATTGTCTTATTTGCTGGTTTACAAATTCTGTTTAGATTTTTGGGGTGAAAGTGCATTTAATTTTTTCTGTTGAAAAATAAAACACTGGAAAAATTATTTACTCAGGAATACTCTTCTATTAACACAGTTTTGTCCTTGTGTGTGCTAGGAATTTTAATGAAATTATTCAGCAGATTGTCAGAACTCTTGAACATGAAGCTACCTTATCATGATTACTTTTTGCTTTGAAAATACTGCCCAAATCCACTATTCTTGATGTCTTAGAATGCATGCACAGCTACCTTCTTCACTGTTGTGTGCACTGGATTGCAATGAAGGAAAGGCAGGAAACCAGCGTGGCTCCAGTGCAGTGACTTTCATAATTGAATCCTTTTTTGGGTGTGTGCTTCCTGACTCCCTAATATGGCTGTGTTCCCAAGACGATGTGGAAAATCAGGGGGGATATTGCAACACATCCCCCGTGGGAATGGAAATGTAAGCCAGCATAAAATTTAAGACATCTGTAGAACAGTGAGCAGCACAATGTCTTGTGCCCTCCACCAAATGTAACACTCAGATCCTTTTTGCCAAACTGATGTCTGATCTACACCTCGCTGATTAAGAGCTGGTGTGAAGGAGAAAACTGGGCCAGACTAGACAAGTAGAATGTGGAAACCCACCAGGGTTTTTTGCACCTTGTCGTTTATTTTTAAATAAATGTCATTTTATTTTAAATAAATGTCATTTATTTTTAAATAAGTGACAAAAATAAGAAAATATTTTTTTCACACAAAAATATCTGGTTGGCTGTTTTAATCTATGTTGTGAATTTACTTTCTCTTGTTATTGGTGTGATTACTGAGAAAGAAATTGGAGAGATTTAGATGTTATTAATAGAGAAAAATTAAATGGAGTAACAATTTTTAGGGAAACCATTTAGTCCGAGATATATATATATATATATATATATATATATATATATATATACATACATACATACACACACACACACACACACACACACATACATACACACACACATACACACACACACACATACATACATACACACACACACACATACATACATACACTAAAACCACTAGATTGAAGTCTCTGGCAAAAGAACTCTGACCCCTAGCCAGGAGATTGTACAGTTCTAGGTCTGCTACTAAAATTCATGAGCAAATTATGTCAGCTCTCTGAAGTTTAATATTCTTGCAAATAAAAGAAAAAGAGATGAACTTTATGGTATTTATTATGGCTTGGATCTCAAGTGTCCCCCGAAAGTCTTATGTATTTTGATATTCTGGATTATCTATGGAAACACATGCTGCTGGGAAATTCGGGCCTTGTGTGAAGGGGTGCATTATGAGTGTGTGGTGGATTATAGGTGTGTGGTAGAAGACAGCTGTGTAGCAGATTATAGATTACAGGCATGTTAGTTAGATTACTGGTGTGCAGTGAGTTAGAGATTATAGACAAGTGGTGGATTAGGGGGCAGATCACTAAGATATGACCTGGAAAGATAAATGCATTTATAGTGCTGTGAACATTTGCCTCCACCTCAGCCTCTGCCATGTGCTTCCACTTTTACTGATTGCCCATGAATGAACTATGACCTTCTGAAACTGTGAGCTAAAATAAACCTTTGCTCCCCTAATTTGTGCATATAAGGCATGTAGTCACAGCACCAAAAAATTAACTAAGACACAAAATTGGTACCTGAGAAATAGGGTCATTACTGTGACTTTACCTGATCATGGGATTTGGAAATCTTTGGAACTGGTTTGTGGGAGGAGTTTAGAAAGGTTTGAGAGTGCTGGCTGGGAAAGCCTTGGAGTGTACTAAACTGAACTTAATGGGAGGTTCTGGTCAGAGCTCAGAAGAGCAGAATGCTGATAAAAGTGTGGATCATAAAGGCCAGGCTCAAGAAGTTTCAGATGGGATCGAGGACAGTATTGGCGATCAGTCTATACTCTGGCAGGTTTGTCAACATTTCGCCCTTGTCCAGAGACTGCCTGATATTGAGATTAAGAGCGATGGAGTACTTAAACTGGTGGAGGAAATCTCAAGACAGGCTGCCACTTGGGTACTGCTTGAAGCTTTTGGCTAACTCTGTGGCGAAAGACTCTCTGGGACTGTTAAGGATGTTAACATTAAAAAGAAGCCAATGGGACTTAAAAGGAAAAACAAAGTGAAACAAGGGGGTCGGGTAGGGGAGGAGGGAGGGAGTGTAAGGGAGGGAGAGGGACAAAAGGAGAGTGGGAAAGGCCTCGTCACCTTGACAAGATACATCTGTGCATAAAAGGCTCAATTCCATTGTAAATCTTAAATTTTGCACATATAGATATCAATAAAATGGGGAGGGGGGAGGCCAGGTACTTGGAATCAGGATTATAAGAAGGAGCCGTTGAGGCCTCTCAGAAATCAGCAAGATCCCACCTTTTACCAATTAAAGGGTAAAAAGGCAAAATATCTTGTTCTGAGAAGAGTATCCCAGGGTTTCCTGTAGGACCAAAAATGGATATGTTTGCCAGAGCTCAGCTTCCCGAAGTTCAGTAATGCAGGCACTTAGAAGCTGCTGCAACCATGGCACAAGAGGACCAGACTCCTGCTCAAACCAGTGGCTGACCTTGCCAACATCCGCATGGTCCTGGCTTTCAGGCATGCAGCATGTAAGAGTTGTGGTCATGGAGCCTTTCACCAAGATTTCAGAGAAAGGTCTTGGAAGCCAGGCAGTGTGTCCCTGGATGAGTAGTACATGAAGTTGTGAAGGAGAAGCCTAAGGTACAATAGAGATCCTGAAAACTTGGAGAAGCCAGGATTGTGGTGGATTGTCAGCTGCGAAAAGCTGCAGGTCATGAGGATTCAGCCCAAAGGAGAACAGATGGACGTTTCAGTCAGTAGCAGTGCTGTAGGTGTGTGGCCATCCAAGCCCTTTGGAGTTAATATCTCACTGTTGCCACAGTTTACCCCAGGTGCTGAACATGGAGCTACAGAGTTAACCTTCACCTGATGAATTGAGAACTTGTTTTGTTCTGATTACTTTCTGTCCTCCTATTCCTCCCTTTTGGAATGGGAATGGTTACCTGTGCCATTGCATGTTGGAGGTAGCTAGCTTTTCTTTGAATTTCACAGGAGCTCAAAGCTGAGGATGCCCGTGTCTCACAGGAGACGTTGGGCTTGGACTCTTTTGGCAGAGCTGGAGCTGTTAAAACCTTGGCAGCTCTTAGAGAACGACTAAATGCATTTTGCCTAAGAAGATGGACATGAGTCTTTTGGGGAAAGGGACAGAATACTGTGGTTTGAATCTGGAGTATCCTCTAAAAATCTCATGTATTTTGGTGTTATAAATTATCTGTTGGAGCCTGGTCTGGAGGGGTAGAATATGGGCATGTGTTAGACTATAGGTGTGTGTCAGAAAACAGATGTATGGTAAATTATAGATCACAGCCATATGGTGGATTGGAGGCTTAAACCTGGAAGGGGTGCAACACTGAGGCCGGACCCAGAAGGGAAAGATCACTTACTGGGACAGGACATGGAAGGATAAATACAACTTCCTCCTTTCCCTTAGGTGCTTTGCTTCCTGTTTGCAATGTCGTGAGAAGCTGCTTCCACCTCCATCATGTGCTTCCACTGTTGTTGGCCATCCATGGGTTGACTTTGACTCTCTGAAACTGTGAGCAAAAAGGGAAGCATTTCCTCCCCTAACTTGATCACGTCGGGTATTTAGTCACAGTGACAAAAGTAACCAAGACAATATCAAACTGTAATTCTGATCCATCTAAGCACAGAGAAGAGTTTTGTGGTCTCTATGTATGGAGAGCCAACATGACATTTTCACACGTGTGACTTCTCAACTCCCTCGTTTATTATGCAGTGTCTATGCTATATAAAAGACATAGGAAACTAAACAGTGTGTGTGTGTGTGTGTGTGTGTGTGTGTGTATAATTTCTAGGTAAACATAGTGGTTTAATTATAAACATGTAATTTCAGTTTCTCCTGAACTACCAATTGAGGTACACACAGAGGAACTTTTAAAGGCAGATACCTACAATGACAAGGAAAATTCAATTCTGTTCCCCACTGAACAGTGAAAATCAGCTTGAAAGTCTCATGTGACAGTTAATTCCTGGTTGATTTCTTCTTCTAACATCCGGGCATCATTTGTCTTTTACTGTTCTGCCAACAGGGATCCACCACAACAGCATTCCCGAAGCTGGCAAGCAGATGGGTGTGTGGGAACTGACGTTAGGAAACCCAAGAAAACTGAATTCTAGAGGAACCCTGGGGATGGATGGGTACCTGCAGGATTTATACCACACACTCTTCCAAATTGGTGGCATTGTGGATGTGGGGGAAGGGAAGACGGCAGGGGCTAACCCAGAGAGGACTGATTGGAACCTCAAGGGATTGGTGCAAAGGATTTAGATTCCTAAGTTCCCCTTTGCGCTCCATCCTTCTAAAAGATGGCCCTATTACTACCACAGCAGGAGTGTGAACACTTGTTCCCTACAGGCGATAAAAGAGTCTCTGAACTGGAGGAAAACAGATTGGCACAATGTGACTCAAGAGGCACATATGTTACCATCTTTTTGTACTAAAAATGGCTGGGTGAACACGGCAGTGTCTGTCTGTACTTGGCTTTCTTGAGTCACGTGCAGATGAAGCTTGAATCTCTTCCCTTCCTTCTTGGGTTAGCTGAGGACACCTATTTCCTCCTATAGGAATGTTCTGCTGGGACCTATTCCTGACAGCTGGAGGTTGGTCAAATTGAAAAAAAAAAAAAAAAGTACTGGAGCAGACATAAACCATATTCCTGCCTGTTGTGCAACACCTTGCCCATAGTGTACTCTGCCAGGTGTTCCAGTTGTGGTGAACCCAGGGCTTCTCAGCCTTACTTGTGCCCTGGCCTCCTGACTCCTCTAGAGGGATTTGATGAACTCTCAGTGACAATAAAAACAAAGCATAACCCCAAATCAAAGCCTTCTGTAATTCTTCTGAAAATTTCTGTTCTCTGTTTCGGTTTTATTTATTTATTTATTTTTGTGTGTGTGTGTGTGTGTGTGTGTGTGTGTGTGTGTGTTAAATCTATTCACATTAGTATATTTACTTTCTCAGTCATGTAGTACTCTAGTCTGACTATACTGTAACTTGCTTATGTGTTCTGCTGCTTGGACATTTACTTTGTTTTGTTTGTTTTACTTTTTATTATTATAAACAATGCTTTTCCTGGTGGTACTGGCCTGTAATCCTGGGACTCTGGAAATCAGAAACAAGAGGATCACAAGTTAGAGCTCACTTGGGCAAATTAGCAACTTACTGAAATCCTATCTTGAAATTAAAAACAGATCGGGGAGCTGGGGATGTCACTCATTATGAAGGTTCTGTGTTCATTCCCCACTACCACAAGAAAAAAAGAAAGAGGGAAGGAAGGAAAGAAAAAGAAAGCAAGCTCTTATGAATATTTTTGCACATGTCTTTCTGTGAACATGTAAAAGAATTTTCCTGTAGTATTTACATAGAGATTATAATATTTGTGCATAACTTGGAGAACATTTCCAAAATTTCTGCTCCTACCAGCAATGTATAGAAGTATCTAGTTCTCTGTATTCTCACCAATGCTTGATTTTGTCAGGCTTCTTATCTTTTGCATATTATATGTGCAAAATACATCTTTATTTGCATTTTCGTTTGCATATGACCAGTGAGACTGAGTATTTTCTCATATTTTTCAGCCATTAAGATTTTCTATTCTATAACTTTTATATCTTTTCTGTTGTTGTTTTTTGAGACAGAGTCTCCATCTGTAGTCCACTTTAGTTCTGAACTCACTCTGTAGCCCAGGCTGGCCTTGAACAAATGGCAATCCTCCTGCCTTAGCCTCCTGAGTGCTGGGGTTACAGGTGTGCATCCCCACATGTGGCTTATTTCTGTGCATTTTAATTTTTAAAATTGAAATACAATAGAGTGAACAAGCCTTAAGGGCTCAGTGTTTATAGATAATTATAATTATATATAACTAATAATATATCTTTCAATATATTTTTAAAAAGTAGTTGAAGTAGTGAATCTTTCCCTTAAAGGCTTGTGATTTTGTGTTCTGTTTAAAATTTTTTTTCCCTATCATAATGTCATAAGCATATGCTCTGCTATTCTTCCAAACATTTTAAAGTTTTGATCTTTTACGTTTCATGAGACTGAAGTTGGTGTATATGCATGTGCATTTAGTTTGAAGTATGTCCCCAGTTGTTTCTCACAGGGGTGGAATGTGAAATAGTGATGGCATTATTTATTAGCCATCATGACCCTCTGACTTACACATCTGTATTAGTTTGGGTTCTTACAAAGGCAGAATTGATAGAAATTATAACACAAGGATCTATTTGGAAGGCTTACAAGTCTCAGGACAGAGACTGTCCAAGATGGTGGCTTGCACAAGCGAGAGCTGGAGAGTCTGATGGCTGATCACCTACAAAGTAGAACACCTGTCCAGGGCTGCAGAACATCCTGTGAGAGTCTGCCGCAGATCTCGATTGTTTGAAGAACAATGGTGTAGACTGGAGCCGGAAGATCAGTGATGGGTAGACAGGCATAAATTGAGACTGGATTGAATCTGTGTTGAAGATATGCAGTGTGTAGCAAGTCAGCATCTGTACACAGTTGTGAAGGGAGAGCTTTCCCAGAGGAAAAAGCTGCAATAATCGTTTCTTCCTTCCTTTTATACAGTTTGAATTTCCAGTTAGGCCTCCCATATCTGGAGTTGCTGGCCCACAAATTACTCATGCTCTAATCCAGGCCGGTTCCTAATTGCCTAATCTAGGTGTGGTTCCTAAGCCCTAATCCAGGTGTGATTCGTAATTGCTTCAAATTGACATAATTTCTTTAGTAGCCACAATCCAACCCTTGTCTGTTTGACAACGAGACACATCTCCTTGAACCATACTTGATTCCCAAGTACAATAACCAAGTTTGTATATGCCTAATATAGCACAACTGCACCACATACAAATGGAAGTGCAACAAATTCCTCCCCACAATAGATAACAAAGTCCTTCCAAAAAGTTAAAGACCTCCTTGGGGCTGGAGGGATGGCTCAGAGGTTAAACCACTTGCCTAGCAAATACTAAGTCAAGTGCTAAGTACCAAAGTTTGATTGCCCAACACCACATAAGCTGGGTGTGGTGACTTATGCCTGTAATCTCAGTGTTCAGGAGGCTGAGGCAGCAGGATTGATGCAAGTCCAAGGTCAACCTGGGCTCCATAGTGCGTTCAGGACCAGCCTGGGCTATAGAGTGAGACTGTGTCCCAATAAAATAAAATAAAAGTTAAAGGGCTCCAACATACAATGACATATGATAACCATTCCCATTCCAAAAGGCAGAAATAAGAGGATAGAAAGTAATCAGGCCAAAATAAGATCTAAACTCAGCAGGGCAAGGGTTAAATCCTGTAACTTCATGTCCAGTAAACCAGAGTAAATTGTGTTGGGCTATGAACTCCAATGGTTTTGGGTGGCCTCACCCCAGTGGCCTTTTTGCAGGCAGCAAACTCCATCTTCTCTGCTCTGGGTTGGATCCACTCATGGCCTGCAGATTTTCTCAGCTGACGATCTGTGTTCCTGGCTTCTCAAAATTTTTGAGCTCTCCATTGCACCTCAGGCTTCTCCTTCACAACTTCACACACTGCCCTCTTAGGGGCATGCTGCTTAGCCTCCAAGACCTTCCTCTGAAATCTGGGTAGACGTCTCCATGAACCCACAACTCCTAGGCTCTACAAGCCTGTAAGGCCAGGACCACATGGATGTCACCAAGATCTACCACTGCCTTGAGCAGTAGTCTTACTCCCTTTAGCCATGGTGACAACAGCTTCTGGGTGGCTTGGATGGTGGAACTTCAGGAAGCTAAACTCTGGCAAACATACGTCTTTTTGTTCCTACAGAGGGCCCTTGGGTACTCTTCACTGAACAAGATCTTTTGCTTTTGCACCCTTTAATTGGTAAAGGGTGGGATCTTGCTGATTGCTGAGACACTGTAAGCCCTCTTTCTTAAAGTCCTGATTCCAAGTACTTGGCTTCTGTTTAATGTTAATCTTCTTCAAAAGCATGTGCTTTTTCCTTTGGGGAGAGACTGGACTTGATGGGTCTTGGCTTCCTGTTTGTGATTTCGTGAAAAGCTGCCTCCACCTCTGCCTCTGTCATGTATTTCCATTGCTGCTGGCTGCCCCCTGGACTGTGACCTTCTGAACCTGTGCGCAAAAACATGCCTTTCCTCCTTTAAACTTGTTGATGTTGGGTATTAAGTCACAGCAATGAATAAGTAACTAAGACACCATCCACAACTTTTATTCATTGAGATTCCATTCACATGGGTGTCTAAATTTTGGGAACTTCAAACTTCTTTGCATTTTATAGATCTATTTGTCTAGATCTGCACTGTAGAGGAGGAAAAAATGCTTTCTTCTCCCTTACTGCAAAGTTCACAGCTGAGAAACTGATAATAATAATAAAATGATGGATTTGCAAGGAAAAAGCATACAAGTTCATTTAATGTAAGTTTCACATAACATCGGAGCTTTTCTTTCCCAAAGAAACAAGGAAGCTTCTATATTTTTATGCTTAGGACCTGTAGAGGTAGGACTGGACAAAAGGGGTCTAATTTATGAGCAATAAAATATGGAGAATTTAGCAAGGCCATTTGTTTAGTTTTACTTGACTTTTCTGTGTCTTCAAGACTACTCTTTTCCTTTGGGTATAAGGAGAGCTGTGGGAGTCCCGGCACTGTTAGTTCTGTGATGAAATTCTCACTGTTCACTCATGCAGAGCTTGGTTCTGTGTGTATGACCTTGATTTGCAGGTAGCCATTGCCTTATTTCTTCTTGGCCATGGCAACCTGACTTCTCCAGCCCAGATACAACAAATTTACTGACCAACTGATGATAATAGCTCTTATCCCTAGTGGGAACCTGTCTCCCTTAACTCACTGACACACCTGTCTGCTCTCCCACCGTACCCAGCAACTCCACCCTGTCCTCTTCTCAGTCCCTGACCCACACATGAGGTAAATGGTCCAGTCTGACCATTAGCTGGCAAATCCTCCCATACTACATGAAAGTTTTGTTGACCCAACAATATTCTCCATTTGCCTCTTTTTACATCCTCTTTTTAAAAATTATTATTATTCCCTTTGTGCCTGGCTTTTTTTTTTTTTCCCCTAAACATTTTCACTCTGGAGTTCAGACTGGTCCTGAACTCATTGTGTAGCCCAGACTGGCCTCAAACTCATGGTAACCCACCTGCCCCAGCCTCCCAAGTGCTGGGCTTAAAAGTATGCACTACCAGACCTAGCTTATGTGGCACTAGGGAATTGAAATCAGGACCTTGCACTTGCTAGGAAAGCACTATAACTTCTGTGCTCTTCCTCTAGCCCACACCTGGACTTGTGCTTGGACCTGTTAGGAAGGTGTAGGGTCACGGGAGGCCTTACACCTGAACCTGTTTCCTGGGCTTAGTTTCATGAGGGTGATAAATTTTTACTTCAAATTCTCTTGCTGCTGGTCCTATTTTTGGTTCTGCTGGGCTCCTATGACCTGTCAAGGGTAACTCTGAAATGTTGGATTTCTGACTTCAGGGAAAGAAAAAAGGGGAAGGTGAGAGTGACCTTCTTACTCCCAAATTTCCATCAAGTGCCAAGATGCTATATTTAGGCTAACATGAGATCTATTAGTTCCAATATTCATGGCCTTAATGTAATTATTTTTAATAAATTTGTTATTGGGTTTAATTTTTAAAAATTACTCTATGTTGTAACTGTTTAAAGTATTATGTCAACTTGGACAAAGTAGGAAATGACCAGCTAATCCATAGGGCAGAGTGATAGGTTTGAATGATTGACATGGGGGCCAGCAAGCCAAGGAAAGAAGATCATCCCAGATGTGGTGGAATGGACCAATAGTTGGGCAGCTCGAACTGAATAGGAAGGAAGAAGAAAGATTATACAGCTGTTTCTCTGGCCTTCACCACCAGCGCAGATTCGTTCTCTCATTGCATTGTTGACCTCCAGTGTAGATTCGTCCCAGTCTTCAGGTCTTTGCCATCATCCTTGGATGTGGATCTGTGGGGTATACTCAAGTGGTCTATCCTTCGGTGACACCTTCCATCTCTGCCTGGTGTTCTTCCCACTGTATGTCTGAGCAGCTGATGGTTCCTCCAACTCTGGCATGTGCAGGTAGCCATTTTGGGTTCTCTTTTCAGACTCTTTAAGCCAACCTAATAAATTCCTTAATATATATGTGTTTCAATTCTGTTTTTCTAAGAACACCAACTAATACACACGTCTTATGTTGAAGCTCCTAGTTGGGCACTGAAATACAAAAGTATTTAGATGATTCAGGCTGGTAAAGGAGAAAATGCCTTAGGTTCATGGCCACAGAGTCAGGTCTCTCTTCTGCCTTATCTGGTGACACGGGTTCATGTGGGTCGCTCTTCTGGCTGCCTCTCAGTTTTTTCACCTTAATACTTTTAATTTGAGTAGTTCTGCGAAGTTCTTGTCAACTCAGAAAAATCCCAACTCCATCACACCTGTTTTACCACATTCTCAACAGCCTGGAGCCTCTGGCCAGTACACTGAAATGTGTCACAGAATTGTTTGGGAACTAAACTGGACTTTTATATTTTTCCCCTTTAAGACTTTCTCACAGCTTGTCAAATATCTAAGCTCAGAAGAAAAACAATCGTCATCAATTTCTCATAAATTTTGTTCATACTTTCTGTTTTGCTCGTGTGTGTGTGTGTGTGTGTGTGTGTGTGTGTGTGTGTAATGCTGGGGTAGAACCTAGGGCCTGCACACTGACCTATGTCTCCAGCCCATTTTGATTTTGATATTGATGCAGATGCTTACTAAGTTGCCCAGTTTGGGCGCAAACTTACGATCTTCTTGCCTCAGCCTCCCAGAGTGCTGGGGTAATAGGCCTGAGCCATGAGGCTTGGCTGTTTGTACTTTCTAAAGCAAGTATTTTGTTCATATTTTCAAAAGCAATTTGATTTATGTAAGTTTAGTCTCATTGGTGCTGTAAAAATGCCTCTTCCTCTTTCAGAATGGATTAATTTGAGTAGTGATGAAAATAAAGCTGAATATGTAGTTTTTATCATGATCAGTTAAAATGAGAACTGGCAAAGAAATGTCCCTGCCCTTATAAATAAAATCAGTTCTGTAGTGACATGCTATATCTAGTGGGCTTTTCAATAAGAACCCTGTTCATTCATTTACATTTATAAAATACTTGAATGGTGGTGTAATTATTCATACTACAGAAGATAATTTTTATAATGAAGGTTTACTATGAAATTTCATTAAAATATTATCCACATATATGGCAAGAAAGATATGACGGAGTTGAGATTTTCTGATTTAGGTTTTAGGTGGCTAGTAAAATCCACATGCTTTAAAATGAGAAAGCTAAGGCCCAGAAGAGTGTCTTGACCAAGAATCCCATATAGGAGACCCTTGCTGCTCCAGGATTGGCTCTGCAACCTAATATTTTTTGTGTGTTTTTATTCATAATGTTAAGTCATAATGTCTAACATTAAAGAGGAAATCTAGGTTTCTGGATTGTCTAAGACAATTCAATTTAAGGATATCTCTTGGGAAAACATAAATTACAAATATTAAGTTGTAAATAGGAATCTTTATAATAGAAAAAATCCAACACATTGTGAAGATTGAGAGAACCCATTCCCTGCTTTGTAGGTCTCTTTAGGCAATTTATCGGAAACACGTAGAGTATGTTTCCAGGTCGGCCTCTTCCCTCCACCCTTAGTGCTGTGCACCTCCCTGTGACCCCTGGAGCTCTTGACTTCCAGGGGAGCTGCTTCTGCACATAGATCCAGTGTATTATTTCTCCAATTGTTAAGTGTGATTAGCAGAATAATATAAGTAATAAAGGCACCTGTGTTTCATTTTTATGTCATCACAAAAGACTGAAATCACATTTGTCATGTGTAATGAGATGCATGGACTGTAGCTAAAAATAAAGAAACAGATACCTTTTAATCATTGCTCATTGCATCTTAGTCTCTCTTTTAGAAGAAAAAACAGAAGCTGAAGCATCTGGTCCTATGGGACCCAGGAATTTGCATTCTATCAATTCCACCTCTCACCGATGAATCAAAAAAAAAAAAAAAAAAAAAAAGACTCTTTTCAAGCCCAACTGCAGAAGTTGCAAAATGACAAACCAGACCATGCCCCCATGGGGGAGCTTGGAGCCCAGAGCGTCTCCCCAAGATGCCTGACTGGTGTCCCTTTGGGAGTTTTCCTAACAAAAATAACCATAAAGGTCGTTGGAGGTGGAGATTGGGTTAGTCCCCAATATTTAGTTCTAAATACATTACAAAACTGCAGCCTGTTATGTCTTACGTGTGTGTGTGTGTGCCCCAGTGCCATGATAGTCCCTCTTAGCTTGTGATTTTTGTCCTTTTTAAAATTAGTTAGTACATAGTAATATATTCAAACTTTCGTTTCCAGGATATAAGATATTAAATTTATCTGAAAACAACTTCATACCTAGTTTCAATAACTGTGTGATGAAAACCATTTTACTTGAAAAGATAATTCTTATATGACTGGTAAATATGTTAGTTGTGCCAGAGTGTGTTGTCTGAGGGTTGAGAGAGTTATCCCTGGTCCTGTCTCTATTTTTACCAAATTTTCTGTAATCTGATCATTTCTGTCCTCTGGCTATCAGGTACATAATTCCTAACTTATTTCAACATAGACTTCTGACTCATGAAATTAAAAAATTTGAATTTTCAGATAATCCATGAGTCTCCATTATTATTTGCAAAAGACTACTATATACAAACACTTGGCATTATTTCTAGTGATGGCAGAAGTGGGAGGTGGCGATACTACAAGTAATTTAGAGAAGCAGCCAGGACAGTGGATCTGGGGTGTAATCAGAGATATCGATTGCCACTGTTGGGGCTGATATTTAGCATGAGATCTGAGAAAGGAAGAGTTATGGAGAATGGAAGGGTCTTGAACGGACCAATTATTTCAGGTGTGTGAAGTAAAAATGATGATTCATTTAATCTTGTGCATTTGAGGTTAAAATTTCAAATTTCTATAATGGTTGCTTGTTCAAGAAACACTATGTTGTTAGAATCAACATGGAAAGCATAGACTGAGAATAGTTTGAAGTGTAGGATTAAATCAAGAGATAATAGAGTACAAACCAGTGGTTGATAAAGATGTGCTGGACCTAGGGAAGTAGGCTTCTTCTGATCCCAGCACATGGACAGGCTGAGGCAGGATGGTTACAAGTTTGAGCCCAGCCTGGTTAGAACTAAGCAACTTAATGAGACTTTGTATCAAAACCCACAATAAAAAATGACCTGGGGATATGGCTAGGCCTGATTGTCAGTGTGAAGACCTCAGTCTTGATCTCCGGAATACATATATATATATATATATATATATATATATATATATATATATATTCCATATCAATTGATACAGTCTGTTCCTCAGTTGGCCTGTCTGGATGTGGGTCACATTTGAAGAGCGGCGGATTTACAGGAAATTCACATTAAGGTGAGGGACGGTTAGGTGCTCTTAGCTTTGGGCACTTGATCGGTTCATCATTTCTATCTTCTTGCTCGGTCAGCCAGATTCTTTTTGGCTCCGTATTCCCCAGCTTCCTTCTACAGCCAGTGCTGGCTTCTTCCTTTGGCCGCTGTGTCGGCATCCACACTTCTGTTCTTTCTTTTAAAGAAGTAAATAGTTTTTGCTTTGCCCACACACAGTGTAGCCCTCTCCATTTCTCGCTCTCTGTGTCTGTCTGTCTGTCTCTCTCTCTTTCTCTCTCTCTCTCTCTCTCTCTCACACACACACACACCCGCTCCTCCTACTTTGACTGAAGCCAATCCTGTAATTAGTGGCTTAGGAACAAAATTTAATACGGAGATAAAAGGATGGTGTGATTGGGATGTCAACAAAAATGTTCCAGAACATTCCGAGAAGTTATTTGCTCCATAAATAAACAATTGGCAAGGGCCAGCCTTTGTCTTATTCTTTGTCATATGAGGATTGATAAAAATAGGGTGGCTATTTACATTTTAAAAAACCTAATTGCAGCAAAAGATATGTTGCCAGCAGCAATGGTGTAAGTGTATTCAGAGCAACAGGGGGACAGGGATGCAATTTGAGTATTTTGAAGGGGATAAATGGTAATGCGTATTTTACAGTGATTTTTTTATTCAAACATATTTTGATCACACTTCATTGATCAAAAATTTATGGCAATTTCTGTCAAATAAAAACTTGAAATTATTCACTAGATCTTCCACCATGTGCCTTCACGGCATCAATGAATCCATGAAAGCCCGAGTAAAAACACTCGTGAAGGAGAACCTCAGAACTGCCTCAGAAATTGGCAGGGGCCAAGTATGGGGGCACATGTTTATAATCCCTGCACTATGGTAGGCTGAAGCAGAATTGCAAGTTCAAGACTAAACTGGACAACGGAGATAGCCTCTCTCAAAATGAAAAAGGTTGGAGATGTAGGTCAGTGCCAAGACCCTCAATGCATTCCCCAGTAAGAAAAGAGAGAAAGAGAGAGACGGTGGCAAGAATAATGGGAACGATGTGTTTGAGGCAAGGAAAAGGATTTTGGGGGGGATTAATAACAATGTGTCTTTTACTATATGTATTTTTTTAATTGGAACATTTGTATAGTTTCTGATCATGTTGTATATTCTCTATTCTCATAGCCCAAATTTGAGTATTTAAATTATAATATCATATAGAGTAGATTTAATATTTTATCTGGGAAAATGGTTTTTTTTTTGATGATGATGATCACAAATTTCATTAAAGGGAGAGGACTTTAAATTCTTGTGATTTTTTCCCTCAGGCTGCCGCTGACTGATATTTTCTCCTTTGACTGTGGGTTTTACTTTGCTACTTAGAGGCTTTCTAGGGTAAGCAAATTTACAGCTTAACGGTACAAAATAATGTTTGTTACTTAGAATGGAAATAATTTAAACTATAGCACTGATGTTTTACTTACCTGTTACTGACAGGAAGTGAGGAAGTTTGAGTCAAGAAAATTTCCAAGTACCTCAAGTTTTTATTTTTAAAGGCCAAATAGTATTAATATGGTACTGTTTTTTTTTTAGTATTGTATTAATATCATTAGTTTGAAAGAAAGTATTTTATGTGAAATTTTTCATTTTATTGAGTGGAATATGAAAGAAAATATTTTATATAAAATTTTCACTTTATTGAGCAGACTATGTTGGTAATCTACTGTACCTTTGTCAGTGCTGTTGTCTTTAACAGTGTTCAGTGACTGTAGTAATGGAGGTCAGGCAATGCTAGGATACCCAGATGCTGTGGGGCGGCTCTGTGACTGGGCCTTAGGCTGCCTGGCTTGGACCCTTGTTCCACCAATGATGACTTGTAGGGCCTTGGGAATACTCTCTAACTCTCCGTACATTATTGGGTTAGTGAGAGGACTAAATGAGTATTTGCCAAAAAATAAGCCATCTTAGGGTATTTTTATTTGGTATGTACACAGTCAGCTCTATGTGTTCATTCAGTAAAACCAAAAATGACTCATCTCAATGAGTTTTATTGAGGTATATGTAAACGACTTTGATCCAATGTGGTTCTCATTTTAAGTTATGTTGTTTTTTGGTTTGGTTTTTACAGTACTGTGGATTGAACCCAGAAGCTTCCCACTGAGCTACACCCCAGCCTAACTTGCTAAATTCCTAACTTGCTGCTCAGACTGGGCTTGAACTTGTGATCCTCCTGCCTTGATTACAGGCGTGTGCCACCAAACACAGTTTTTACTGGTTTTTTAATAATTATTTGCTTCTTCTCTTTGTGTTGCTTGCCAGTTTCTGCTACCTTTCCTCACACTCCTGTATTAAATGACTATCTCTAATTTGCCATGACCTGGGAAAGGAGGAAATCAATTTATTTGTATCCAGCCCAAAATTAAATACAATAGTTTACTCTTTCTGTGATACTGAATTCAGGACTTGGGCACTGAGCCATACCCCTAACCCTTTTTTTTTTTTTTTTTTTTTTTTTTTTTTTTTTTTTTTTTTTTTTTTTTTTTTTTTTTTTTTTTTTTTTTTTTTTTTTTTCATTTTTAGACAGAGTCTCGCTAAGTTACTGAATTGCCTAGATTGGACTTGAACTCGGCAATTCTTCTGCCTAAGCCTCTCCAGGTACGAGGATTACAGGCCTGTGCCACCGTGTCTGGCTTGAGGAGCTTTCTTGTGAATCATGCATACAGTCTCTACTTACTGCATGCAGAAACATCTATCTAACTTGACCAAAAATTGCCATTGTCCCTCCTCTTCTAGTCACCAAATACGTTGCAAACACTTGAGGTTCATTACTGCGAGCTCTCTAATTAGCAGGTTTGTCATGCTATGGTTTGTTCGATAAATATTTTTTGCATGAATATCATGGGTTTTTGCCCCATTACTGCAAGTGGTTACATGAAGCAGCAACTCTTCTGGGTCAGTGTAGAATGTATCTGTCTAAGAGGAAGAAGAGCAGATATCACAGTGAAAGTGATTCGATGGCTGTCTCTGTGCCCAGCAATCTGCTGCTGATTGCAGAGAACTGACTATGCTCTGCTGATTAATGGAATAAAAAGACTTATTTAGTCTTTCTCTTTTTTTAAACCTAGCCTATCATTTCTACACAAAAATAGGTACATAATTTCAATTATGATGTATGCAACAAAGCCAGGTTGTTAAAATACATGTAAACCCATCACTAGGCTGGATCTCCTTCACCGTGTGGGGTCCACCTTTTCCCTTAAGAATGCCCAGTGTCCAAAAACCAAACAAACCATTCCTTAAGAATTAAATTTCTTGGCCTTATTGCTAATGGAAAAAGTGAACTTAAAAGAAATCTTGGAGGCAGCCAAGGAGAATTTAATTTTAGGCATGGTCATAAAATTTTATAGTTGGATCCATACATAAAGGTTATTATTTGGATTAAGGATTCTCAGATGAGGAAACCAAGACCAAAAAAAGTGAAGCAGCCTGTGAATACTCACAAAGGCAGAATTCGACATTTTCAGTGCTGATTTGGCTGTCATCCATTTGCATTGCTACAATGGAAGTTGTACATCCCTTGATGCAGAGACTGTCTTGTTCACCTCTGGCATGACCATGATATATACATACTTTTGGCCCTCAGATACAATGTGAATTGTACAAGTTTGATCTCTTTTAGTTGCAAGTAAAACAAACAAACAACCCAGCCTAAACTAATTGAACAAAATTGGAAAACACCAATTGAGAAGCCATGTAATGGAGAAATCTAGGAGCTGTGGTTCTTTGCATTCCATGATCAGGAATTTAGATAATGTCAGTAAAATGTGCTTTCTCTGTCACCAGGCTGTTCTACCCTCTGTTACATTCACAAAGCTTTGTTCTCTCTGTTTGAAAGATGGCAGCAACAATACCAGGAAAAAGTATCCTATTAGCTCTGACGGGTACAAGGTGCCATCCACAAAACTATCACAGAAGTCACAAGAAAGGTCGTATATTGATTGGCTTAAGCTTGAGTCATGAATGATGAACATTAGTATGAAAATGACCTAAAAACATTAACACATACGTGTCACTTGTAAATTTCTAATAAATAAACATAGGCCCTTATTCTGCTAGGTTGTTCCACACGTTTAATGATAGTAACCCATTTAATTATCTTAATCCAATAGTAGGGATAATTATTATCCCTATTTTAGAAAAGGGAAAACCAGGTCACAGAGAGGTTAGGTAAAGTGTTCAAGGTCTCATAGCCTGTAAGCAGCCGAGTAGCTACAAACCAGGCAACGCTGCTGTGAATACTTACTTTTCCATAATATGAACAGAGTAATCTACCCTTGAGAGGGTAAATAGTTTACACAAGTTGTGTGGGCAGGGCTTGCGGTGAGCGGCAGGTCCAGCTCTGCAGAGGTAATAAGTGCTTTATCCCCAGTGCCCTGGGCTTCCTTTATAAGGAGTGTTCTGGGCTTTTGTAGATGTGTTCTCGTTCACACTATATTTGTTAATTCCTGGAACTGAGAAGATTTGCCAATAAGCTTCTTGGAGATGGATGATTTCTTAAATGTCAAATGAAACATTGAGTCGTTAAATTGTGCTGTTTAAAATGTCAGGAAAAACCATTATTTTTGCAGACAGAGCTTCAGTGTGGTCTGGTTTCAAGTCTGTGAAATGGCTTCTGTCCTTAAGAAGAATTCTTCTTTTTCAGATTTTGAAGCGTTGTTGTTTTGTACAGCGAGGAATGGTCTAGGGGATAGTGCTGGCCTCTGAGACCAGCATAAGATGAGGAAATCATTTCTGACCTTATTGGTCTTTTCCAAGGCCCTGCTGCCCCATGTGGCCTCATTTTCCAATAGTCCAGGCACACAACTGTCCTCTCTTTCTATCACCTTTCCCCCTGTGACTTCAGTAGCGGAGCTCTGGGTGACATGTCCATCACAGTCTGTTTCCAGTTATTTTAAACTTTTTTTCTGCTAAGTCTAACAGGGCTAGGTAAAGTTACACATGAAGAGAATATTATGGTTGAGTGATTTAACATGGAGCCACCTTCAGGCAAGTACCATATAATTGCCAGGAGTCTGCCCTTCCATACCTGCCCTTTTCCCGGTGAATAGAAGCCTGGATTGAGCCCTCAAAAAGTAACCTGCAGTATGAGGGGCCTGAACGGAAGTGGGCAGAGAGAGGTCTGCTAATTTCCCTCAGAGAAAAGGGAAGGAACCGGAGAGGAAGGGCTGGAGCTCCTCCTTCGTGCCCTGAGCCTCTAGCTTTATAAACCACCATTTAGTACAGTCAGCTCTTACTCTTGCTTGCTTCCTCTTTCATTCTGACCCAGTTTGATCATCTCAAAATTGCTAGGCTGAAGGAGTTGGCTCCCAGTCTGACTCTGCACCTACAATTACATGGTGAGATGTACCACATAATTTGCAAGAAACAAAAGTAATTTGGGAGGAAGAGTGACTGTCTTGACAGGGTAGGAGACCACCATCTTGTGTCACATGAAGATTCAATAGGAGTATGTGACTTTTCACATTCTTGATTGTTGTTTTTACAAAGTATTCTGCATAGGGTCAACAGATCGCACTTACAGAGCCCAAAGCTTGGAATTGCATGCCAAAAAGTGTAGTTTTTTCGACTCTAGAACTATGATGATGTTTAACAAATACAAACCTTTCTGATCTTCATTTTCTCTGCTAAAATAAAGAAATATGCTGGGTATGGTGGCACACGCTTATAATCTCAGCACTCGGGAGATTGCCATGTGTTCAAGACCATCCTGGGATACTTAGTGAGTTTAGGACCAACCTGCACAACAGAGCAAGTCCGTGTCTCCTTCTGTCACAAAAAGAAAAAAAAAGAAAAGAAAAACTAGATACGTTTAAAGATCTGCTTCATATTCAGAGAATTAGATTTCTGTCTATTAAATAAGGTTTAAATACATTAATGGTGATTTTTTTTTTTTTCTGTATATAGCCCAGGCTGGTACTGAACTCGCTGTGTAGACCAAACTAGCCTTGCACTCATGGCAATCCTCCTGCCTCAGCCTCCTGAGTGCTGGGATGACAGGTGTGCATCACCACACCCAACTTTATGTGGTGCTGGGGAACTGAACTCAGGGCCTTGTGCTTGCAAAGCAAATGCCTCAACTGCTTTTCAATTTCTCCATTTTATTTTCGATTTTTTTTGGTATTGAACATTTAAAGAAAAAGTTCTTTGTAATAAATTAAAAACAACAACAACAATAATAACAGTGAACCAACTGATGCACAGAGAGTGTCTGTTCCTTGTGTGATAATTGGCCAGTGAGTCATTAACCTGCATCATACGGCGTGCTGGCTGTACCCCTTCTGGGAGTAGTGTAGTGAAGTCAGTGGGTATGAATCTGGTTCTTAGATCGCTCAGCTGGGAGAGGATATTTGGAATGATGGCTCAAAAACAGTTCCGACCAAGCAAAGCATTAGTCAGCTTGGGAAAAACTTTATGGCTTGGAAGGAACTTCTCAGGGAGGGAAAAGTAACAGAATCTCCTATTCATCCCAGGAGGACCAGTGCCCTGAGTCAGAGAGGGAAGGGTTTGTTTTAGATGCACACAGAAAGAAGGAAAGCAGTGAGGGAAAGCTGCCTGCGCTGGGAGTTGGGAGACTTGACTACTCTATTAACTGCCAAATACTTAGCCCAGGCAGGGTACTTGTCCTTTTTGGTCACTTTCACCTATAAAATGGGAAAATTTCTAATCTTTAAAAGCTAATATCTAGTAGATTCTTCCAAAAGGTGCAGCCCCCCCACCCCCCACCCCCTCTGTGCCACGGATCTAAATCAGAGTCTTATCTTTTTAACTTTCAAACCAAATTCTAAACTGTCAGCATGGTTCCTTTGTCTATCTCCTGTGACTCCGCCCTTTTTAGCTTAAGGACACCTCCCTGTAAGTCTCCTTATTGCAGTCAGCTTTGTAATTAGAGGATCACGTTCCCCTCTTGTGTAGGGATCTTGGCAAAGGGTCACCAAGTCATTCGCTTCAGGGTCTCTGAAATCCAAAAGTGAGAGCTGCCTTCTCTTTGTTTATCAGAATTGCACAGCCAGGAAGTTGCGAATCTTTGATTGTTCAGTATTTCAGGTAGCACTATTTCTCAAATTTTTAATGCCAGTGGTTTCGGAATTTCTGTGTAACTTGTGTGGCACTCTCCAATGCAGAGGTAGAAGTCTTTGCTTCTGGGTACAATTATTGATTCACAATAACTTCCTTTTACTAAGAGAACAGCAACTTGTGTACATATCGTATGTGAATACGCTGTCTCTTTTGACAGTATACAATTTGCTGAAGAATTGACCAGTTTTTTACGTTCATTTTTCTTTTTTATGCTAGAACCCTTATCATACCTTTCATTTAGATCTTTCTACTGTTTGCTCGATATGAAGCCCCCATGAAGAATTTTGAAGCTGGAGACACTCTTCAAGGTCATCTGTGACCCAACTTTTTCTTTTATAGTTGAGAAAAGGTCTAGAGAAGCTAGTGGGTACCTGCTGGTGATAGCTCAGTCCCGGCAAGAGCCCCTGTGTCTCTGTTCCCAGCCCAATGACTGCTTTCTTGCTAGAGCACAGTTATAGACACATAAAGCATGTATGTTTACAGAAGTATGATCAGGAATATTTCTGCTTTGCTTACATTCTATTACAGAATAGCAGAGAGATTCAGGAATCAATTTCTCTTGAATGACTTAGAAATATGCATCTTTCTGGGCATGAGCAATTGGTTGGAGTAAACGTCTCCAGGCAGATAGAAGATATGTATCCTGTTTCTTTAGGAGCCTCTCTCATGCTGTGCCAAGGGGATAGAGTACAAGTACCGGTTAATAATTTATAGTCTGCGTTCATCTCCATTCCTCTTTGACTAAAATATTAATTCCCCATTGATCATCATGATTTGCTTTTTGCTCAGGCAATCTACAGTGTGCCGGGAGCTTGATGGAAGCTTTATTTCCTAGGCTCAGCATGGCCTCTGTGCTCTACCAGTAATTTACTGACTTTATTTACTTGTGATAATGAGCACATCATGTAGAGTGTGCCAGCTGCTGAGATGGTCCTGATGCCTTTCTTCTAGGGTAGGACTATGTAAAGAACACAGCTGTTTTTCTAATTTAGTATTTGCAGCGTGCGCCTGCATTTTTATTAAGTTTTCAGTGGAACAATGCTGGTTACTATAGAATAAAAAATTCAGTCTTATATATATATTGATAAAGTGAGTTTATTTTTAAAAAAATATTTTGAGGGCTGGGGATGTAACTCGGTGGTTTAAGTGCTTGTCCAGCAAGTGCAAGGCCCTGGGTTCAGTTCCCCAGTACCACATAAGCTGGGCATGGTGGTGCACACCTGTAATCCTAGGACTAGCAAAGCTGAGGCAACAGTATTGCTATGAGTTTGAGGTCAGTCTGGGCTACAGAGTGAGTTCAGGACCAGCTTGGACTACAGAGTGAGACTCTGTTTCAGAAATATTATTATTTTTTGTGGGAAGTATTTGAAAAGAGTGGTGTGTGTATGTGTGTGTGTGGTATATGTGTGTATACACAGGTGTGCACACTCCTGTGTGTTCTAAAAAACAAACAAGTTCTAGAAAATTCGGTTCAATGACTTGAAAATTATATAATTGCATAATTCATATATTTTTGTACATATAGATTTTTTGTATGTGTGTGTATCTACATATATATAATTTATTTTTCTTCTTTTTTTTTTTTTCTTTTTTTGAGACAGGGTCTCACTCTGTAGCCCAGGATGGTCCTGAAATCACTGGTGTAGCCCAGGCTGGCCCCGGATTCAGCACAATCTGCCTGCTTCAGCCTCCCGAGTGTTGGGATTACAGGAGTGCCCCACCATGCCCAGCTTTATGTGGTGCTGGAGAATTGAACTCAGGACCTTGTGCTTGCAAGGCAGGCCCTTTAACTGTTGTGCCATTCCTCCAGCCCCTACATAAATATAACATATAATTTTTATAAGTAATAATTCAGGAGACAAAAGAAACCTAGCAGTCTGCAAATCAACCTTTTCCTGCACTATATCATTACCGTCCCTATGTGCTAAAAATGAGAATCTTCATATTTGAACTGTAAAGTAGTCCAATCTGCAAATAATTGCTTACTGCAAATAGCAATACTGAATTTTTATTTTTCAGAGCATATCTGTTTCTTCAAGTTATAACTGTTTCCACTAAACAGTGATGTCGCAAGGGTGTCTTCCAGGGGAGAAGGAGGGTTTTTGTTACTTCCTCCTGGGTCCCCTCTTCATTTCCTTTCTGTCCTGTGTTCTGGTTGGGGATTGGTCGCTCCACCCTTCCCACCAGTGACCCCAGGAGATGTGTTTGCTCTTTGCTGCATCTCTTTTAGCTTTCGTGGTTTTCTTTTCTGTTTCAAATACACACATATCTACTTTTTATCTCATCTCACTACCTCTTTGAAATATTCTGTTATTTTTAAATAAACTAGAGAAGCACAGGAGCTGTTCACACGTCCAGCTTGGTAGGCTGAGCTTTATGACCATCCCATCTTTGTAGTTTCTTCTAGATGATCCCCTGGTGTGCTGATCACGCATGGGGTGCTTGGCTGACACTTCTGGGACTGTAGATTTATATGACAATTGCTCCTACTCAGGTGTTGGCCCAGTTTTTTTCTGAATCTCAGTGAGATAAATCTTTTATTTGAGTCACCATCTATGCAGCTCCTGCGAATGGGGTGGGAGTGAGAGAAGAACTAGTATTTGTGCTGTCCTCTTGAATATCGCAATTGCAATACTTGGCAAGTCATCATTTTAATAGGCCAATTCTTTATGCATGTATGTATCAATCAGGATCTAGCAAGGAAATCAGAAACCCCGTTTAAGTATTTACAAGAGAAGAAATTCAATACAAGAATTGTTGACACAGCTGTGAGCCAAGCAAGGGTTTATCAACAGAGAGAGAAGTTGAGGAGGCAGGGCCCCAGAAACCAGGGTTGCCTATAGCAGTTGTGGGAATGACAGCAGCCTGTCCAGCAGAGCTGACAGAGGTGTGATCTGGCATTCAGTGGAGAAGCCACCCAGACTGCAAGGGGCTGTGACCTCAGTTGCTTTCCCTGACTGACGCCATGTTTTCCAGGCTCAAGTCAGTGCCTCCCTCTGGCCAGTCACTGCGGGAAGCCCATGACATTGGAACTCTGGAGAAGGCAAATTGTGGAGATCAGCAACACCGGAGGGAGACACATACCAGAGTGGAATGGGGAGGGGATGCATCAGAAAGGGCATGGAGAAGAATGTATAACAGACAGGCTCAGGATACATGCCTGAGGGCTGCCACCTGATTCTAATTAAGCTCTTTTGACCCTCATAGCCAGCAAAATCTGAATGTGGCTTAGAAATCCAAGCACTCGGGTCCCACAGAATGGAAAGATTATCTGGAAGCTCTCTGAGGTGCTTGGAGCCTGTCCAAGCTTCCTTCTCTTTGGGACTTTCTGGTTTTCTTCCTTTTCCATTCCATCCTCCCCACTTCTTCTTTGATTCAACTTTCCCTGTTGTCATTAGTCAGAATTATGTTGTGTACTGGGGAAAACCTCACATCTTCTTCGGTTGACTCGTAGGCTTGGTAGGGGATTAGACTCATTAATTGAAGGAAGAAGTTATGCAGAGTTGCTGGAGCCTCAGAGGTGAGGCCAGGCCCTCTCAAACACCCATGCAGAAAATGACCCCTGAGCTCTATGGTGGGGTTTGAGCCCTGCTGTCATCACATGCAGACAGGTGTTTGATTCATTTAATATCTTTGCACTTAAAGTGGAATATGGATTTCTTGAGGATAATAACTACATCCTTTAGTTATTCAAAATACAGTGTTACTCAGAGATTAGGTATTGGATGGATGCATTGGGAAAGATAAGCTCTAGTTTTTGTGATTTTAGGTAAATTAGAATAAAGGTTTTGAACCTCATGTTCGTACTTTGTAAGACGGATTTTAAAGAAAGAATATGCTCGTTTCTCTGATTTGGGAAACCCAGAATACAGGCATTCTATAGAACTACATGGTGTGATAGTGGGAGTTAGGGGGGCTGGGGAAGGTGTGGGAGGGCCAGAAATGGAAAGGAATTGTAAAGTTGATGTCATATATATGTGCACAAAATACTCAAGTTTATTGTAAAATTACATATTGCATATATATATATATATATATATATATATATGTATTAATAAAATTGGTGGGAAAAAGAGAAAAATAAAGAACGAATATGCTTCTGCGACCTCTCTGTTCAGTTACATTACAAGCAACTTGAGGGCAAGGATAGCACTTTTTTTTTTTTTTTTTTTTTTAGTGAGGATTGAATCCAGGGCCTTTCAGATTTTACATCTTTATTGATAGGATGTAGCACATTGTCTTGCCCAGATGAGATGCTCAGTGCATGTTTAGCAAAGAAAACTCTCACAGAGACATTGGAAATAACATTGTCCTATTTGCAACGTGGATAAGCTCTTAAAATTTTTATACTTAAAAAATTCTATTTCTGTACGTATTTTTAAGTACTAAGAAAAAAAATTAGGAAACTACTTATTGGGGTTATGAACTTAAATGTCCATCAGGATTGAATAAATAATGTGAAATGAACCTTCGGACAAAAGACAAGGTTAAGGACTGTGGAGAACTGGGGATTACGGGAGAAAAAACTATTTGCCTTCTCCAAAGGGGGCAGCTGAAATTCTGTCTTCAGCAGTTGTCACGCGGAGGGGCAACCCCAGTATTCTCAGAACTTCCAGATATGTGTGTGAAATGTCTTCATGTTTGTGACTAGTGCAGGAAGTTAGGGGCTTCTGCTCACCATTAATGCATACATTACAAAGTCGTCCAGGCTGGGAGCAGCAGAGGTGCACACCTGTCATCCCAGCTACCTGGGAGGCGAGGCTGGATGAGGCCAGCTAGTGCTCTAAGACCTTGTTTCAACAAAAAGTCTATTTCATAGTTTTAGGTGTTAATAATATTAACATTTCTTAAAAAGGCATATTTTAAAGATTATTTGGGAAGTATTTCATAATTGAACTCCAACCCGGTCTTTCCAGTTTTCTTCAGAATACTTTAACCAGTGCAGCTCTCTATTGTACACTTTCCTTGCAGAGATAAAAAGGGAGCTGTTAGCTATCGGTATATTTTGGCCTTTTAATAGACAAAAGCACTAACTGGGCAGCTGCCTATTCAGGATATATTTTTACAATAGTCATTATAACATGAGTGATGCCAGGTTTACAATTAACCAATGGATTATCCCCTTTGTGGAGATCACAAAGATTGTGGCTACTGTAATGTTTAGATGTGGTCAGCTCGGATAAGAGTAATACACTGTTGTCAAGGCTGGGCTTGAGCTCTTGAGACAAAAAAATAAATAAATAAAAAATAAAAAAAGGAAAGAAACCAGTTTGTTTCAGACATAGAAATCTCTGTGTCCTTCAGAGAGCAATGGCTCGCTCAGAACCACTTGAGTTTCATAACACATACTCTAATCTGCAGTTGGTTTGATCTTGAGGGGATCTAATAAAGGTAGCATATGAGTCATTTTCCAGCATGATATAACTAGAATTGGTTCTTGGCCCAGAAAGATGTGAGTCAGTTGAGTCCTGATTCAGTTCCCAGAATGATGCACAATGACTCACTTCCCTGTGTGATGTCATGTTTGTTCCTTATAAGACTTGACCTCCTCATTGTTCTGCTGATTTTTTTTTGAAAAGGAGAGTATTATAGGATAAGACAAAATATGCCTAGTAATATAGAATCAGACTATTAAAGAAAACCTTGATTTCCTCACAAGAAGTCTAGAGTAATTAAGCTTAAAATGTCTACACCGTTTTTCCCATGTATTAGAATTGTTAATTTCCAAACATTCTAGTTATTAGCCAACATTTGTAAAAGAGAAAAAAAAAACTGGTATCACAGTGCTTCAATCTAAGGGTTGGTATGTTTTCAAAAGGGAAATTCATTTGTAAAAAGGTAATAGTAGATGGTCAGGTTATAAAGGACGCATGAGTTAATCTTTCTAGAAAGATACATTAACTTATGCATAGAAAATAAATCAAAAATAGAACATTAGGTATGAAAGTCACAAGCCTTTTCCCAATATTTGGAAGTTTTTACAATTTTGTAATAATGGCTTTGTTATGCTACATCAATTGTAAATAAATTTCAGTGCTCATGGCTTCTGTTGAGAGTCAAGTTTGTAAGCTTAGGAGAAAAACAACTGAAACACAGCTAGACCTACATGGTGAAATGGATTATCTTTAGTCTTTCCTTCTAGACAAACCAAATGCTATCGTCCTTAATAGACAACTATCCTGAGAAAGTCATAGCTGTCTAAATTGAGACTGTTTTGATGGCAAGCCACAGGTATCCTGTTTGGCTAACTTAAGCTACAGAGAGGAATTGCTAAATAAACAAGCCTTAGAGCACTGTGGGTGCTCCCAGATCAGGTGCTTCAAGGTCTTCTGGTCAGTCTCTGTCTACTTGCAACTCTGCTCCATCAACCTTCTGTAACGGTTTATCACTTGTGTTTCAAATTCCCAGAAGAGCAATTCACTAAGTGGCCTACCTTGGCAAGTGATCTCCCTTGGGTAATCATCCTGGTCAGATGGACCAGCTGCCCAATTCCCACTGGGAGCACTGTTGTGGGTAGTGGTAATGTCTGCTAGCTTTCTCCAGTGTTCTTCCCTTCCAGTCCCCTCACTGTAATATTGTAATCTAATCTGTAGATGAAGATGAGTGCTTTGCGAAGTTCTGCATACTTATGGCACTTCTGGGATTCTTACACAAATGAAGATTCTGGTGGAGTGAAATTGGAGTACACCCTGAGAATCTGCATTTGTTGTTATTTCCCCGTTTATTCCAATCCTGCTGGTCCTCAGATCTCTACTCAGGAGATTGCAGAAAAATGTTTTTGGATGCTTGACTAGTAGTCCTCACTTCTTTCCCTATTTCTAGTAGTGCAGAGGCCTTAAACTCAATGTATATTTAAACCCTTGTGTGTTTTGGGAGAAACTTAACACGCTCCTTTTTCTGGTTATACATACCAAGTGGTTTCAGTCAAGTTATTCAATGTTATTTCAGTGTCCCGGTACCTAGAACAGTGGCTGGTACACAGCAGGTAACTCAACACGTATTTGTTAAATGAATACGGGAATTCATATGAGCGTGTATTTATGAATGAAGCTTTCTTCATTACTTTCTTTTTGCTGGGACAGAATACATGGCGCCCATGATTTAAAGGAGGAAAGATGTATTTTAGCTCACAGTTTCAGACGGTCTCATATAGTCCATTCATGGGCAGCCAGCAATGGCAGAAGCCTGGCAGGAGAGCTGTTCGCAGCATGGCAGACAGGAAGCCAAGTGAGGGAGGAAGAGTGGGGCTACAGGATATCCTCCCACGTCCTCTCTCGGTTATCTGCCCCTTCCTACCAGTCCCACTTCCCAACAGCATCTGGTTCCATAGCTATTCTACAATATCCAAATCCATGAGGCTTTTGGAGGGGATTTCCAGAGCTAAATCATAACAAACGTATCCAGTTTAGTTGAGGTCCAGGATACTGGCTTGGAATGCTAGGCCAGAAGTCCTCTCTGACTTTGGATATGAAAGTTAGAGAACTTATTTATTTGTTTATTTATTTGTTTGTTTATTTTGCGATAGGGTCTTGCTCTGTAGCCCAAACTGGTCTTGGGCTCACTTTGCAGCCCAGACTAGCCTTGGACTCATGGCAGTCCTCCTGCCTCAGCCTCCCAAGTGCTGGGGTTACAGGTGTACACTACCACACCCGGCTTTATTGCAGTGCTGGGGAATTGAACTCAGGGCCTTGTGCTTGCTAAGCAAGTGTTTTAACTGCTCTCCCATTCCTCCAGCCCTGAGAACTTATTTTGACTGGCTGCCTTCTTACAACCAGCAGGAGAGAGAGAAGACTCAGTCCTAGAAATCCTGCTCTAGTGAGGGTGGGAAGGGGGATGAAAGGGAGGCATTGGTAGAATCGTTAAAGCATTGGATTAATTTGCTATGTAATCACTTCAGTGATTATATAAGTGATAAGTCCCTTTCAATTGAAACTAATTTTAGTTTAATTTTCTATTACAACATAAAAAGTCTACCATGACAATGGAGAAAAATACCTTATTCATAGGCCATTCACTTTGGTATAATATAAGTGCCTTCATAGTCTCTATGGTCAAAACTCATTAAGGTCAGAAAGCATTCTACCACATGTATGTTTTTAGAATAGGTTTTATTTTAGAAACTTACAAAGCCAGTGTGAGGAATATCGTCCACATTGTCTCTCACTAGTGGAATGCAGGAAATCTATTGGAATATGGCAGATTATGTTTAGGGAAAGGAATACAGGCCTGTATTGCCTTTCATGTGGGAAGAGTAAGAAACAATTTGTCACTGAGCATTCCAACAAATATTGGGTCACTAAATGGTCTTAATTAGGTGTTAGATATTCTGAGGTACTGTCTGAGAAAGTCAATTTTCTAGGTCTGGAGATTTGAGTCTTATCTGGCAGTGCTGAGAAAAGCTGTCAGTCCTCTAGGAGAATGAGGTGGGCAGCCTATCCCCCTGGGAGAAGACAGAAGCCCAGGTTCTGAATGGCTTATCCAAGCCACTCAAAGTGACATGCTAGAGTGAGTTTTAGATAGTTTTGTTTGTCATATAGAGTAACCGAATCCCTTGACCTGGCTAATTGTTTGAACTCCTCCACAAGGTTCACCATTGTTCTTAAGCATAAAGTCCAAGGGGTTTGTTTTCCAGAATAGTCAACATCTGGCCCAACGTAACCTTTTATGTTATGTATCACCCCCTACGTTGCACTATCAACTCCACCTATACCAGATGACTTGCTGTGCTCCAAACATTCCACGGATCATCCGATCTCAGAATTTGAACGACTTCTCTGTGCCATGACTGTTTCCTGGAGTGCATCCTGCAGAGCACGCCACTCACCACATTTCCTCAGGATCAAAGCCCGCTCATCCTTTAGGGTTTCATCTCAAATGTTACTCTTTCTGGGAAGGATTCCCAGATCTTTAATCCCCATGCCCCGCATAATGAATCATTGCTTCCTTTGAGTTCCCATGGCACTTGATTTGCAACGCTAACATGCATTTATCACCTTGTTAAGCAACATACCCGTGGCCTCCCCTAGATTACCAGTTTCCTGAGCTCAGAGACCTTGTCTTACTTGTCTTTACTGCCTAAGCCCTACTGGGCAGCTCTCCATGGGACTGGGTCCACTGGCCCCACTGTGGCACCCTGCCTTTTACTCTGTGTTAGCGATCGTGCCGAAGCCCACAGCTTACTGAGAGCTCTAGAGGCCTTTTCCCTTGTGATAAGGGACTCTGAAGACAGACCAGATACAGCTCCATCACAGTGCTGGAATTTGTACCTAAGAGGTACAGTCAGTTTTATAGAGTCCTGACAAGTTCAGGAGGAGACAAAATTGGGGAAGAAAGGAAGTCTGATCTTTCAGGCCAAGTTCCCAGAGAATCCATGAGTTCATTTGCCCTGGGGAATAGCTACTGGCACAGAAGATGATCTAGTGTATATAAGGAGAGACAGTACGAGCTTTTTAAAAAACAAAGACTTCCCTCTTTTTGACCTTTCCTCAGTATGATTGTACTGCTGCTAACTGCATTACGGCACCAGGAAGCCCTTCTGAAAGCAGCTGTAAATGTGCCCATTCATCGATTTTGCCCCCACAGTTAGGGCTGATGGGAAGGGACTTCTGTTTCCGCAGTTACGGCGCCTGCGTTCTTGTTAGAAGTACTTGTGATGGGCACTTAAATCAGACCACACAGAGCAAGGGGGAAAGAGTTCAGTCAGACCCAGGAACTTCAAGAAAAGATTTGGCACCGTAAGCCCTGACCTCTGTGAAGTTTTAGAACAACCGTGTAATGGCCAGGAAGATAAGAGGCAGCTGATCACATGGTTGTTCTGAAGGTTTACTCAGTCACCTCAGGGCACACCTACAGGGAGGCCCATGCCAGAGTACACAGGGCACTGGGTGTGAGCTTGATGAGAGGAGAGACTGGGAGGCCTAATGGAGGGGTTGGCACCGTGACAGTCTTGCAGGCCCAGTCTGGCCTGTGCGGCAGCTGCACATGTTCCTGGGATGGGAGCCAGCTGGTGGCTCATGGCCATGGTTTCTGGGTCCTGGCTCCTTTCCAGAACAGGCTCAAGCTCCTTAGCCTGACCCAGAACTGCCTTTGTTCTGACTCCAAGCTGAAGTTTGGCTCCTGGGCCAGAGGGGAAGGCAGGCCTTGATTCCCTAACCCGTGACTTCCTCCCAGGCTAACCTGGGCAGGGCCAGGGACACTGGGAAGGACCAGTCCCCCCAGGGTGAAACTTTGATCACTTCATAATTTTCTAGTGGGTTACCCTCTTTGGATCTGCTGGGAACACTTAACTTACATGCTGCTAACTCTGATCGGGGCCTCCACCAGACCTAGAGGTCACCAGAGTGGAACAGAAACCTAGCAGATCTTCTGACCTAACCAGCCCAGGAACACTCAGAAGTACCTCTTGGACTGGATTTCAAAATTGGCCTTGGTTTCGCAAGATAATGTGTTAGTCAAAATCAGGGGTTCCAAAACAGGTTATCATGAAACCCACAAAATTGTTGAAATAAGATAGATTTTAATCTCCATTAGAGAATTTCACAAGCACTCCCAGTGAAACGTCCCCGGTGACACTCCTTGATACCGAAGCTTTCATTTTCTCATTAAATGTGGATAAAGCACCTTGAGAACATTTGAGTATCTGTACTGATTGGAGCAGGCGGTCTAAGTGAAAGCAACGTGCATGCTTTTGCACATAGAGCTCTAGACAAAGCTTCTAGACAGTCTCCCATCCCACGGAGCAGCTTGTAGTCCCAAACCCCTCCCATATGGGACTCTCAAATCTGCTTCTAAAATATCGTCTTTATTTGCATGTTTTCCCCTCTAGCTCCAGTCTCATTCTCCCAGATTGAGAGGAACACAATAAAGGGATTTTTTTTTTTTCTTCAGTGCTTTCCTTTTCACAGACTCTTTTTTTGGAAACCGCAACCTCGGATCCCAGCAGAGGTTTCTGGGGGCTTTAAGAACATCAATCAGTTTCGCAGCTGGAGGCTGAGGCTTTCCTCAGGGAAGACTTTTTACATAAAACAGATTGTACTTTGTCCTTGCCAGGGCAGACAAAGGTTTAAATTAAATATGCAGCAAGCTCCAGTTGGCTGCCTGCCACAGCCCCTGGGAGGGGGAAGGGAGGCCGTCCCTGCGCTCTCTCCTCTCTCAGAGCTTGTTCCTTTTCCTGTTTCTGTTATGACAATGGCAGGGAGCCTGGAGTTAAGAGACCTGAGCCCTGGGCTAGCTTCTTCTGTAAAAGCACTGTACGTCGTGAGAGGGGTTACTTAGGGTCCCAGTTATGGGACCGGATTCCTCTTCCGGACAGCAAGGAGGGAGATGATCTTTGAAGGTCTTTGCTATATGCACCCTTTTATTTCCAAGCTCAACAGAATGGATTTTTAAAGCAAATGTGTTTAGAGCAAAGGAGTACCTCCTCACCATTTAAGGGGTCACTGGGTTTGAGGGATCTGGTTCCTTTTCTTACAGACCTCATGGGCCAGGCAGGCACATGATAAGAGGCAGAAAGTGGTAGAATATGGTAAACCACATCTGACTTTGTTCCTCAGTGTGTGGAAGTGTTACAGAATCATGGGGACTTTGCCTTCCCCTCAGAATAGGGTCATACTCCACTGAACTCAGTTCTGACTAGTTGCTGCCCCTAGGGAATTGTGGGCTGCTAGGACAGCCAGTTTTTTTTTTTTTTTTTTTGAAATATTTAAATATTGACAAGAAATTTAAAAAGTCCTTGTGAGTCTTGCAAAATAGAGAAGTGGGTCTGTGGGCCAAGTTCAACTTGAAGGTCAGTTTGTCAGTTCTTTCTGGACCTCAGAAAGACAAAGATGTCTACCTTCTGTAGCTCAAGCAGCTTACAGAATCTGTGTATCTGAAAGTGTGTTGTAAACTCCAGCAAAGAATTATGGCTATGAAAGGTGGAATCATTAGTGAGTTGTGCAATCATAGTTTTCAATATAGAAATGTTACATTGGAGGGTAAATTAGGGGAAAATGACTTGACCCACATTCAGCTTGGCAATCTAGTCATGGTGTGGGAGTTAATGATTCAACTCTTCAATGGTTACAAATAATTCATAATTTATTCTTCCACATTTTAAAATGAACTTCATGCTCTTACCTTGTGGGGAAAGCCACTATAATGTAAGGGTATACTTTTAACATGTATTTTCCTCCCAAATTTTTATTATTATGAGTATGCATTTGCAGTACATAACAATTACATTCAACTTGGGGATTTGGTGAATATATGTGTAATTCATTTTAGTGATTTTTATTTCTAATGTAGGGTATATTTAAGCTTCAGTATTATACAGCAATGGTAGCTTGAATGGTATGATTAATATATTAAATAATAGTGTCATTTTCATAGATAAATATTAAAAATTGATATAAGTAATAAATATTTTAGTTTCTAGTTCTACCATCTGGATTTATGTAATGTATAGCTTCCATAATACAACAGTAATATGTGAAATACAAAAGCAACTTGAGAAAAGTTCTATTATATTAAAGTATTAAAGTTTTTATCTTGAAGACGAAAAGTGAAATGAAAATAGAATTTAGTCATTTAAAACATACATGCTGATGGCTGCAGTACATTTCTTCTAGGTATTTCAGTAATCCAGATTTTAAATTTAAAAATATATATGAAATATACTGCAATCTAAAAAAGTTTATTCAAATCATATGTGAGTCAAAAATAGGCAAAGGCAAACATAATAGTTTTTTTGTTGTTTTTTTTTTTGTTTGTTTGTTTTTAGGAAATAAGATAAAATGATTTCCTCTGTTGAAATGCTATGATTTCGGAGTAAATAATTAAAATGGCAGCTAACTATAAAAGCAAATGCTTTTTCATAAATAGATCATATTTCTGTCTTTTCAATGTTCTTTCCTTGGCCTGTGCTATTTAAGATTTGAAGACTTTATTTCTGTTTCTTTTTTCACCTAGAGGGTCTCATTTTCTTCCCCTGCATTTAAGCTTTTTATCTTTTTGCCTAATATATGTTGTTCATTTTGTGAGTTTGATTCAGTATTACACAGCTTCTGATTGTGGAGCTCAGAACACGGCACCCTACTTAGGGCAGTTTAGCATTTGAGAAAACACCAGAAGTGCAAAGAATTTTTCTGATCTCTTTGAAGCAGATCATAAAACAATTCTCACCTTCCACTGAAGCAGGTCATGGAAACTTTATGAGAAGTCCCCACCCTGAACGCAAACAATAGGAGCATCCTTATGGCTAAAGATTTAGGGACACTCAGAAGCATCTATGGAAGCAGGTTTTGCTAAGTTCTGACCCCCCACCCTGCTTATCACCATTAGATCCGACCTCTTCATTCAGTTATACACCCCCACAACCACTTAACTTCTCAATCAAACTTAGCACAAAAATTTGTAAGTTTTCCTGTTTCTTTGGGTCTTCATTTCTGAGGGGTCTCCTGTTAATGAAACAGAAGTACATTTGCATTCTTTTTACTGTTTTTTTTTTTTTTTTTTTTTTTTTTTTTTTTTTTTTTTTTTTTTTTTTTTTTTTTTTTTTTTTTTTTTTTTTTTTTTTTTTTTTTTTTTTTTTTTTT
>PVKB01005577.1:68534-91916 GCA_004027205.1 Ctenodactylus gundi | reverse complement strand
GCCGAGGGAGCCGTGGAGCCGAGGAGGGAAGGGGAGAGAGGAGGAGAGAGGAAGCAGGGGGAGGGAGGGAGGGAGCTAGGAGCCAGAATGGGGGGGTGCCTTGGTAGAGTTAACTCCTTCGGTGCTGGCAGGAACCCGGATAATGGGAAAGGAGAGAGAAGCCGAAGCAGAGAGGCCCTAAGGCAAACATGGAGACTTGGCCAGCCTCCAGTGATGACAGCAAAGACCATGAGGATCAATTTCATTCCGTGGAAAGGAAACATCCACAGTTGGGCTGGGAGCATGCCTGGTTGGTTAAATACTTAAGAGAGGCCATAGTAGAGGGGAGGGTGCAGGGGAGGGGATGGTAGGAGGGAATCCCTGGGGGCTCCCTTCTCCCTCAGGGTTCACCGGAGGAAGCCTGAGAAGTAATTGTGTCCCGGACTCTAGTGTCTGAGATTAGGGAAGGCAAAGAAAAGGGGATTGACAGTAGGAGAATGGCTACTGACACACTATACTGAAAGTTCTTTCTCAGGGCTCTTTGCCCCAAGGCCACTGACTCAGGATTCTGTCACAAGAGCTCCCAAGTTTCCATGCAATATTGGCAGACTTTGCTCACTCCTCCAGCCATCCCAGCTCCCTCAGGAAGGTGGGCACCCACCCCTACTTCCTTACCTGACTCTCCGAGATGGAAACCTCATAATAGTCCAGGATGTCTGTCACAGGAGCAGAACTGAGTTACCCTCCCCTGCCCCAGGACTCTCAGGTCACCCCTGCCACCTTTATGCCATTATCTAGTAGGGGAGAGAGGACATCCTCAGGCCAAGGCTGGCTGATGGTGACGGAGGATGTCTTAGAAATGACCTTACATAGTGCTCAAGATTGGACTGAATATTCTGCAGACTCCCAACTGGCCTAAAGTTCAGTACTTGCCCTTACAGGCCTAGGCCAGCCCTTTCCACCAGAAAACTGGGGCTACTCACCCAGTAAGGCCTGGAATAAGTCACTGTGAAGCACTGTGAGAAGGGGGGGTGCCCATCGCAATATTGGGGGGGCCAGAAGCCAGAGGGCTGACCTGGGAGCTGGCAAAAAGCAAGCGAGGGAGGACTGAGATCAGGAAGAGACTTAACACACTCAGTTACTTCCGCCTCCCCGGCCTTCACTTTGTTCCCTCACCCCATACTCTGGAAAGATTCAGGAAGAAAGATTCCAGAGTCAAAGTCCTTGCTTCCCCCACACTCCCAGGCCTCCCCTCTATAAGGACCCCTGTTTTTCACCTCTTGGTCTCTGGGACATCGCTCTCTTCTCTCACTTTAATCTCCCTAATCCTCCAGGATTGGAGATGAGCTGCCTTCTCCCCTTCTAGCTCTTAGGTAAAGTACGCAAGCTGAGAGGATCAGCCATTGCATTCCTCTCTAGGTTCCCAGACACCATCACCCCGACCACCTTGCTTCACAAACCCTAGTTCCTCATGCTCAGATGGAAAGCAAGCAGCTCAGATCTTTTCTTCCCAGGCCTGCTAGCAGTGGGAATTGCAGTAAGAGGGCTACGAAGCTCTTGGGACTTCCTGACCCACAGCTAGAAAAGGGGAATGGAGTAGTAAGATGAGAGTTTTTGCCATTCCTCTCAGGCCTGGAGACCATCGTCCTGCCCCAGGGTCTAGCTTGAAAGACACAAAAGGGCAGAGAGAAGAAAGGAAAGTTCAGGATTCTCTTAGAGGCCTTAATGGAGAAGCAAAGAACCCGGGGCTCTCCTATCTATCGTGCACTTGTTTTGAGAGTTAGTGACACCTCCTAGGTCTCAACAGAATTCAGGCCGGCTTAGTCTGCCACCCTCACCATTCACCTTTTGGCGTTGTTGGAGAAAGACTTCACGAGGAACCCTAAAGAGTCATCTTTCCAAGCCTTTACCTCCAGCTAGTCTATCTTGCACTTCTAACTCCACTTGGGAAGTTCTCCCTCTAGTCTATCCCCTTCTCGCTGCAATCACCTCGGCCCCTCCCTCTTTCGTCTCCCCCCTTCAGCCCTTCGGAGAACTAGACTCTACTTCGACAAGTGGAATGAAGGGGTTTGGAGGAGATGAGGGATGCTTGTAGATCACGTTAGGTCGGCCGCGACGCAGGGACGGGGGCTCCTCGGAACTACGACTCCCAGCAGGAACCGGCGCCCAGAAGCCCCGCCCACCGGCGCGCGGTGCACTGTGGAGGATGAGTCAGAGCCAGGGCGCCCAGCCTGGGCAGGCGGGACGTGAGAGCTAGGTCAGGGGCAGGCTACGGCGGAGAGGCTGGAAGATGCAGGCAGCTCGGAGGATCCCGGGCGTGCGGCGGCAGCTGCTGAGATTAGGAAGCCGAAGGTCTGTTTATGACAGAAGGGACAGGGGGCAGCGGGCCTGGGCACCAGAACTGAAGCCCCCCTCCCCACAGGTCGCTGCCCGTTGCCTTCCCGGGGCCGACCCGGCCTGGCCTTGCCCTGCGACCCTATGCCAGCGAGTCCAGGCAGGTAAGGGACAAACCTTGGGAAGCGGGTGTGGGATCCTGTCTCGGCTCCCACCACCTGTGGCCGGCAGGGGTCTCCCTCTTCGTGCCCGTCACCTCTTTAGAGCTCTAGCACCCAAAGTAGGGGAAAGGGCAAGTCAGGGTGCCCTAGAATGAAGCTAGGCGAAAGGCACCGGTCCGCCCAAAGCCAGCGCTTCCCCTGTGCCCTCCCTTGCACACCGGAAGCGTCCTCCCCTGCCTGCCACCATCCCTTTCCCCAGGCCGTTGTGGACAAATCGGAGTCCCTCTCCTCTGATGCTTCGACCAGGGAAAAAGCAGCTAAAGGGGTACGTGGCCCCGCCAGGTGGACGTGCACCAGGGCTGACCCCCGCCCCCATCTGAAACCCTTCTTTCCCCGTGCAGGAATCTAATTCCTTTGCTGTGGGAATGTTCAAAGGCCAACTCATCACCGATCAGGTGTTCCCATACCCGAACGGTAGGAGAAAGGACAGTCAGGGAAGGGTGGAGACAGCAGACTCCCAACAGCCTCGTCTAACCGGCCTGACTCTTCTTCCCTCTCCGTCAGTGCTCAATGAGGAGCAGACACAGTTTCTCAAAGAACTGGTGGGTCCTGTGGCCCGTTTCTTTGAGGTAAGGAATCATTGGCACTCGGTCTCTGAGGAGGGGGGTGCAAATATTAAGGCTCCTCAAAGAAGCCTAGATGTGGGATCTTATGCCTTCTCCAGGAGGTGAACAATCCTGCCAAGAATGATACTCTGGAGCAAGTGGAAGAGACCACTTTACGAGGCCTCAAGGAACTTGGGGCTTTTGGTCTGCAAGTGCCAACTGAGTTGGGAGGTATGGGCCTGTGCAACACTCAGGTGAGGAGGGGTTTATATTATCTCAGCGTCCCACTTCACTCCGTCTTGAACTAGGCAGCCCCTACTGCACCCCTAGCCTAGCGCCAAGGTTCCTTTCAAGCAACCCTCTAGGGGCCTGCGGGAATGTTGGCTTTTCAAGCTAAGTATACAGCTCCCCCTCCCAGTCTGCATTCAGTCCTCTAGGACCAGACCTCATCCTGGTCTCCCAAGTCCCTAGGGACTGTGCAGTAATAGGGTAGTAAGATACTCCCACCAAAACCTAAGTCACCACATCTTACGCTGTGTACCTTTCACAATCCTACCTTCCCTCTCCCCACTCAGTCCGTGGAGATACCCAGTGTCAGGCCCAGCCCTCTTATGCACACTCCTGGCTAAGGACAGGTCCTGAGCAGCCAGTTGCAGAACCAGATGCCTGCTTCTCCTCCAGTATGCTCGCCTGGCAGAGATTGTGGGTATGCATGACCTTGGTGTAAGCGTTACCCTGGGGGCTCACCAGAGCATTGGCTTCAAAGGCATCCTGCTCTTTGGGACGAAGGCCCAGAAAGAAAAATACCTCCCTAAAGTGGCATCTGGTAAGGCAATCCCAAATTGAGGATTGGGGGTGTTCTGGGCTTGGCATATATTAGGCCAACTGGCATTGAGATTACCATACAGCCGGGTACATCACTTGGGGAAAGATTCTAGGAAGGCATCACAGTGCGTTGGTGGGAAAATGAAAAGCAACAAGGTACTGCCAGAGGTGTTAACTGCACGGAAGGGAGGAAGTGGGTGGGAAGAGGGCAGGGGTGACTTTGATGCTGTCAGGCCTTCAAGTAAAGGAACTCTCTCCCCAACAGGGGAGGCTCTGGCTGCTTTCTGTCTAACTGAGCCCTCAAGTGGATCAGATGCGGCCTCTATCCGAAGCTCCGCTGAACCCAGCCCCTGTGGGAAATATTACATCCTTAATGGGACCAAGCTCTGGATCAGGCAACTTTCCATTTCTCTTTTCCCCCTCAGCCCAATTCCAAGCCCCGCTGCTCTGATCCTCTAAGCTCTGACCACCCCCTCATTCTTCCACAGTAACGGGGGCCTGGCAGACATTTTCACCGTATTTGCCAGGACACCAGTTACAGATGCAGCCACGGGAGCTGTGAAGCAGAAGATAACAGCTTTTGTGGTGGAGAGGAGCTTTGGAGGTGTTACCAGGTGAGTGGATTTGGGGAGCAAAGAGGCAGGACCAGGGTGAAGGGTAGCACTGAGCTCCAGAGTAGTGGGTTATTACAGGTACCCTGGGGATCTGTGCAAAAGCCAAAGCAAGTGGGCAGCGCGTTCTCTTAGAGACATACTTGTTTGGAATTGACCCAAAGCTCAGGCTTAAGCAGTGAAGTCCAACACAGGGCAGCAGGACACAGTACGTGGGCTGTATTACCTGAATCATCTTATAGTCTGGGAGTTCTCTTTCCTCCTTAGTCATAAGAAACAAAGGGGCTGTTTTCTCCCAGGGCAACCTGTTTACCCTTGGGCTTTCTTGCCCTGCCCTGCCCTGCCCTGTCACAGTGGGCCTGCTGAGAAGAAGATGGGCATCAAGGCCTCAAACACTACTGAAGTGCACTTTGATGGAGTGCGGGTGCCAGTAGAGAATGTGCTGGGTGAGGTGGGAAGTGGCTTCAAGGTTGCAGTGCACATCCTCAACAACGGAAGGTTTGGCATGGCTGCAACCCTGGCAGGCACCATGAAAGCCATCATTGCTAAAGCCGTGAGTATCCTGCCCTCAGTTAGCTTAAATGAGTCACAATGTCTCCATGTGTCCCTGTTCCCTAGCATGACCTACCTCAGAGATCCCTTCCCTCTCTAGCAGTTCCAGACCTGCTAGCTTAGGTCTCTTATCTGACATGGACCTATTTCCTGGTTGTAAGCAAAGATGATCCCTCTAGCCCGAGCCCAGCTCCCCCTCCTAGGGAGACTGCAGAACTGCAGAGGAACACATGTGCTCCTCTTCCAGGTGGAGCATGCTGCTAATCGTACCCAGTTTGGGGACAAAATTCACAACTTTGGGCTGATCCAGGAGAAGCTGGCCCGGATGGCTATGCTGCAGTACGTGACTGAGGTGAGGGTTTCCTGCACTCCTCTCCCTATAATCTTGTGGTTTTCTTCCCAGGTGGATCAGACTACAACCCCCAGCAGCACCTGGGGCAGTGGGTCTCCAGCTTTACACCAATGCCCTAGGGGATGCGGGGAGGCATAGTCAGCTCAGCTTCTGAGGGGAAACAGTGATGCTGTTTTGCTAAGGTCCTTCTCAAGAGGTACCTACCAGAAGTTAATACTATTCCCCACCTACCCTTACCTCCACCCCTTTCAAGAAGTCCAATGCCCGGAAGCCCCTGATGCACTGACTAGAAGATCAGATCCTTAGATGTGCTTGACCTCACCATAGAGTTAGAAGGTGAATGTGAGAACTGAGGGCGGGGGGGTTAGGTCAGACGTGGTCTTGAGATTTGCATGCTCAAGTAGAATCGGATGCAGCCCTTTTCATTGTTCTTTCTCATGTCCCAACTGTGCCACCTCAGTCAGTGGCTTACATGGTGAGCGCCAACATGGACCGGGGATACACAGAATTCCAGATCGAGGCTGCCATCAGCAAGATCTTCAGCTCGGTGAGGACACAGATGTGACAGGAGGCAGGGTCCCATTTGGGAGCTCGGCTCTAAAACAACGCTCACTTAGCACTTTGTCCCTAGGAGTCAGCCTGGAAGGTGACAGACGAGTGCATCCAAGTCATGGGGGGCATGGGCTTCATGAAGGTACAGGATGGCCCTTGGCGTGGGACGGCCACACGGAGTGGGGAACATCTCATCAGAGGCTTATGATGTGTCTTCCCTCCCCTGTCCCAGGAGCCTGGCATAGAGCGTGTACTCCGAGATACTCGCATCTTCCGGATTTTTGAGGGGACGAATGACATTCTCCGACTGTTTGTGGCTCTACAGGGCTGTATGGTAAGAGAGGAGAATGGGAGAGAGGAGATATGGAGGACCGTAAGTCCTGACTTTTGGATCCTTCTCCCCAATAGGGCAAAGGAAAGGAACTGTCTGGGCTTGGCAATGCCCTGAAGAATCCTTTTGGGAATGTTGGTCTCCTGGTAGGAGAAGCAGGCAAACAGCTGAGGCGGTACGCTCAGCGGCTGGGGGCAGGAGATAGGGTAGGGCAGGAAAGGCAGCACATGGCAACTAACCAGTCATTTTTTTCCCCTTTCTCCCAGGCGGGCAGGGCTGGGCAGCGGCCTGAGTCTTGGTGGAATCGTCCACCCAGAGTTGAGTCGGAGCGGTGACCTGGTAAGTAGGAGTAGGGCAGAGCCTGCAGCAAGAGCGGCTTGGGAGAGCCCCTCTGAGCTCTGTCTCCCTCCCTACATCTTCAGGCAGTGAAGGCTCTGGAGCAGTTTGCCACTGTGGTGGAGGCCAGCCTGATAAAGCACAAGAAGGCGATCGTCAGTGAGTAAGCTCCCCGCCATGTCTCCCTCCCGGCCTCACCCTCGGACTAACCTCCCACCCCTCTCTCTCTACCTGACAGATGAGCAGTTTCTGCTGCAGCGCATAGCAGATGGGGCCATTGACCTCTACACCATGGTGGTGGTTCTCTCCAGGTAAGCAGGCAGGGTGAAGAGCCAAGCTACTGGTAGCTGGGCCAGGCTCAGAGCCCAGGTCGTCTTCTCTTTCTGCTTTTCACCAGGGCCTCAAGATCCCTGAGTGAAGGCCAGCCCTCAGCCCAGCATGAGAGAATGCTCTGTGACACCTGGTGTATTGAGGTGAGCCTTGGGCTACCCAGTGGAGGTAGGACACTCAAGACACGGGCCTGACCTCCTGCTCCCTCTCCCCAGGCTGCAACCCGGATCCGGGAGACCATGACTGCTCTGGAGTCTGACCCCCAGCAGAAGGAGCTCTTCCGTAACTTCAAAGGCATCTCCAAAGCTTTGGTGGAACGAGGTGGCGTGGTCACCAGCAACCCCCTTGGTGTCTAAATACTGCAAACCAGGACCTGGCCAAGTTAGGTGCCTTCTCTCATGCCAAAGCTCAGGAGCCCTTCCTGGGGGCCTTGGTTCCCCCTGAAGGGGGGCCTCATGATCCCACAACTGTGCCTGCTCTCAGGAGCACTAACTGCCTCCCAAATAAAGTTTCTCAGAACTTAAGAGTCTCTCCTACTGCACCTCAGTTCCTTTCTTCTGCCTGCCTCCCTCCCAAAGAAAGGAGCCAGTGGCGTGGGGAGTTTGCCTCTATTGCTTTATTTGGTATTTTATACAAGTGTCTAAAATAAATAGAATAACAAAGGCAGCTACACAGCCCTCAGATACCGAGCACCCCAGCTTCCTCGGACTGCTGTCTAGGGTGCCCAACCCTCTTCCTCCTCCCAGGGTACCACTAACCACCCCCCACACTGTAAAAGTAAAGCTGCCTGGGCAGCTGTAGAGACGGTCACATTCTGGGGTTGGAAGGGGCCCAAGAGGCAGGGGTTCTTCATATAAAAAAGGAAATTCCTATTTAAAAAAATAGCCCCCAAAATGTAAGAAAGTCTATTTTAACCACCAAAAAGGCTTATACAAAAACAATAAAGTTAAAAAAAATAATCAAAGGTCCCTCATCTACACCTGAGGGAAGAGGAAGACCAGGCACTGCTGGTGAGTCACAGTGGCAATAATCATGTTAGGCGGCAGCCACCAGGCTGGGCCCAGGCACTGCACGGGGCAATAAGGGTATGACTGGCAAGACACCGAGTCAGAGAACAGAAGCACCAAGCCAACATGGGACAGGCCAGGTCAAGAATGTAGACCTACCACGGCCCTATGGTGGGCTCTACATAACATCCACAAAGAACTCACTGGGGTTGCCCATGGCCATGTGGAAGCTTTGGCGGCTGGCCGTCAGTTCTGGTGGCACAGAACCCAGGTCTCTAACTGGAGGGGCCCCTGGGGGCTGCAATGCTGGAGGGACAGGGGGTGGGGGTGGGGGCATCATGACCACCATCATAGGATTATAGGGGAGAGCCATGCCAGGGGGAGGTCCATAGGGATGGAGCCCTGGGTGGGCTCGGAGATTGGGAGCACCTCCCGTTGAGCCCCTGGACGGAGGCGGGCCACCATCACCAGTCCCACCAGGATCCCCACCCCTCCGAAGGCTGCTTCCCCGGCTGGAGGGCTCGGACTCACTGCCACTGCCAGACTTGGACTCAGGGACTCGCTCCTCAGGCCTTCCTGTGCGCCCGGCCCCCCCATCACTTCTTGTAGACCCACTGCTCCGGCTCCCTGTGTGAGGACAGGGAATGCGACAAGTGGGCCTCAGCCCAGGATCCTCTAGCAGCCAGAGGTTCCCCTCCCCTGTGCCCTAGACCCTGGCTGTACCGGCATCTGGGATAACTTACCCTCACTGTGCTGGCTGCTGGCACTTCCCCCACCATAGGTGTAGGATGAAAGCTCATGGTAGGGTGGGGGCTGGGGGCTGTAGGGGTGTGGGGCTGGGTACTGGTAGGAGAAAGTGGGCAGGAGGGGCCACGGGGTGGCCCCAGGCAGAGGAGCCAGGGTGTCTTGGTCTGAAGCCCCACTAGAGCCATCGTTGTCATTAAGAGACAGGTTGACGAGGTCTGGAATACAAGGGAAGACAATAAGAAGTTACCGCTTTGGGGCCGGAGGAATAGCACAGCAGTTAGAGAGTTTGCCTTTAGCAAGCACAAGGCCCTAAGTTCACTTCCCCAGCACCACATAAACCAGGCATGGTGACACACGTCTGTAATCGTAGCACTCACGAGACTGAAGCAGGAGGACTGCCTTGAGTTCAAAGGCAGCTGGGCTACATAGTGATTTCGGGACCAGCCTAGACTATACAGGGAGACCCTGTCTCAATAAAACTTTTGCCAGGAAACTACTACTGCTAGGGTAGTGACAGCAAGGGACAAGCCCACGAGGCTCTTGCAGGACTCACGAAGGGATACCTTTTGTCCCAATGGGCACAACTTTGCCCCTGGTGCACAGCTTGTTCAGCAGAATATGGACAGACATTAGCCCACCCTCGGCTGGCACAGGACACACGCTGCTCCACTGTCCACAGTGCCCGAGCTGCAGTGTCTGAACCAGAGCTGGGCTGGGGAGGCAGGGTAAGGCAGAATGAGTTGCTCACCCAGTGCTGGGACTTACAATTCTCACAGCCACCACTGAGGTCCCCGAAGACATAATAGCACTGCTCAGAAAAGGTGATCTTGTTCACTGTGTGTCGGATGAGGCCCGCCTTCAGCAGCCCACTGGCATACTTCCGGGCCTCCCTTCGTTCAGGAAAGCCTTCCACATGATGGTAAAGCCAGTCAACCACGTCCGAACCTAAGATTACCCACAGTGGAGAAGGACTCACTCCTCCCAAGTCTACCCCCTCGCCCATGCTTGTGTCACCACCAACTTGGTTTCCTCCCGTCCTCCCCGCGCCGCCTGCCCACAGGCCAGGAGTACCCAGAAAGGCATTTGGGATGGTGATCTTGAGCCACATGCGGTCCCGGACTTCCAGCCCCGACTCTGGAGCTGCCATGGCCTTGGTCACAGATGCCATATCCATATGGATAGAGAGACCCCGACCCTCACAACCTGACAGAGGAAACAACGAAGAATGGAGGCCAGGGCCCACTCTCTCAGGGCACAAAGGCAGACCACTGGTGGCCAACCTCAGGGGGTTGGAGTGGGGGCTCACCGTCAGGCAGCGAGGATCCTGACGTAATGGTGCTCATGGAGGAGGAGCCTGGATAAGCTGGGAAGGTTCCCGTAAGCGCAGCAGAATGCGACACCCAGGCAGCAGGGTCAATTGGCTGGATGGGCTCATCTGGGACAAAAAAACGGATAATCACTTCTCAAATCCCTGGAAGCCCGGTGCCCCCCATCTGGTTCCACCTCTCCCTTGACTCTCCCCAGCCCAACCCAACCCACCTCCCACAGACTGCAGGCCCGGCCCCCTCGCAGCTCCCCTGTTCTCTGGGTCTCACCCCAACCTGGGCAATACTCACTTCGGGGGAGGGTGAAGTAGGCTTGGGGAGAAGGGTCCCAACACTTGGCTACAGTCAGCACGATGGGGCTGTGAGGAAGAGCAGGCAGTCAAGGAGGAGGGAGAAGGGACCTCTGAAGGGCCCAGAAGTGGAGGGATGCAAGGGCAAAGAGAGAGAAGGAAGGAGCAGGAAGGAGAAGGAAGGGCTCCCCCATGCGGACACCCCACCAACACTGGTAACAGACAAACACTGCTGAATAGCACAAGGGAGTGCACAATTCCACTCAGAGGAAACGCAAGCAGGTAACACTGAACTGCGTTGTTCTAGGGGGTCACAAAAACAAGTATTTGCTTTATTTGGTTTTGTTCTGACATGACTGACGACGTAGTAGGGGTGGCCTGGAACTTGTTATTCTCTTCCCTCAGCTTCCTGAGTTCTACAATTAGTTGTATACTACCACACTTATCACAGAAGTTTTTGGTGGCTGTTTATTTGTGGTACACTGAACCCAGGGCTTTCACACTGAACTTCATCCCAAGCCCATCTCTATTGATTCTGAGACAAGATCTTGCTAAATTTGCCTAGGCTGGGCTTTAGTTTGGAATCCTCCTGCCTCAGCCTCCCAAAGTTCTAGGATTATAGGCCCATGTTACTGAGCCCAGCACTCACCACTTAGTAAAAGGGCAAAAACAAGACACCCAGGAACCAGGGACCAGCTCTGAGGCTCACCCTGGCTTGTGCACGATGTCCCTTAGCACCCGCACAGCATCGTCATTGCTCATGTTCTCGAAGTTCATGTCGTTCACCTGTAGCGAGGGAGAGAGTGAGCAGCAGAGTGGGAGAAGCAGAGACCCGCCCAAGAGAGCTTAGCTACCAACCCCAGCACACCTGCAAAAGCATGTCGCCTGGCTCGATGCGCCCATCGGCCGCCACAGCGCCTCCTTTCATGATTGAGCCAATGTAGATGCCTCCGTCACCTCGCTCATTGCTTTGGCCCACAATGGAGATGCCCAGGAAGTTGTATTTCTCTGTGGACGGAGTTCATGTGGTAAGGAGAAGCCCCAGTTGCGTCATTCTCAGGAAACTTGGAGACCAGGTCCACCCCCTTCCCCAGCCAGGCCCCTTCATACCCATGTTGAGTGTGACTGTGATGATGTTGAGAGACATTGTGGAATCTGTGACACTGCTGAAGGATGAGGTCTGCGATGGGAAGAAGGGAAGGGGCTGGACTGCCTTCCACCAACCCAGGGATAAGCCATGGACTGAGGTACCCTACGACCACCTAAACCAAAGCCTACTTGGCCCACGAGAATCCCCTCACCCTCTCCATGCGAGGAGGCCGCTGCTTCCTCCGCCGCCGGTGGCGCTTGAGGAGGCGGGAGGCACTGCTCTGCTCCGTGGAGCTGCTGAACCTGACAGAGGTTGGGAAGCAGAGTGCTCCTACGCAAGGCTGAAGAGTCATGGGGCCAAGGGAAACAAGGAGGGCAGAGAAGGGGCTCAAAGTCCTGGAAAGAGATGTGCAGAGCTATACCTGCTCATGGTGTCATCTTCATCCGAGTCCCCCAGGCTTGTACTCTCCAGCTCACTGGTCATGAGGGTAGAGGAGCTCTCATATCCAGCCAGGTGGCGATCCAGCCTTGAGGGGCCACTAGGCCTGTGGCCTCCAGCTATGTATGAACAAAAACCTCAGTAGCCAGGCCCTCAACCTCCACCCCATGAAGGCTGCAACCTGTCCCCCATTCCCAGCTCCTGGTCTACCCCACCTCCAGGGCCTGGTCCCCCTCACCGCCATGTTCACTGCTCTCCCTCCTTCGAGGCCGCTCCCGCCTCAGTGACACAACTGACTCAGTTTCTGTCTCAGCCTCCAGATTTTCATGGCTGCTGGAAACATTTGGGCTAGATAGGCAGAAATGGTTTCCAACTCACAAGAGTAGAACATCCTTGGCCTCCCTTCCCAAGGGCTTGGATTCCCTCTTCCCTCCCCTTCCCTGAATTCAAGAATACAGAGGACTCACTGGAAGGAGGGAGGCCTCGAATCCCCAATGCCACTAGTCCTTTCAGGTGGCAGAGTGGGTAATGGTGGGGGTGGAGGTGCCAATTCTGTCCGAGGCTCATGGGCTGGGGAAGCCATCTCAGGTTGAGGGTTATCCGATGACACTAGCTAAGAGTGCAAATGAGAAAACACGGTTCCACTGGGAGACTGGGTACAAGAGAAGGGACTAAGGGAAAGAGAAGAAGGGGACAGGGTAGCAGAGACCCTACAAAAGAGCCCAAAAGAGGAGGAGCCAGTAAGAGATGCTTGGAAAAAGGATAAGGGGCTCTCTTCCACTAATTCTTCCAAGTAAGCATTGAGCCAGAGAGCCAAGGCCACCGAAGACTGGGCCGGAGGGAGGGCTAATGAACTAAGGCTCGAAGCAGCTTGGTATTTAGTGGGGGTCCCTTACCCAGGATACCACCCTTCCATTGAAGCAAGGTAGGCGAGCATTGTCATCTGAAATTTCTTCCTTCACCACCCTGCCAAGAGACACGTGATCAGTAAGACTGGACTGGTCACCCCTGCCATCGTTACCATTCAAATGTTCCCTGAATCTGGATGTCACTTTCCTAGCCTGTCCAGGTCCTCTGCTCTGAGGCTGAAACTACTTATTCTCAGAAGAATCTCCAGGCTCAGTTCCACCCCTTCCTTATTTTACTTTCTCTCTCCAGGTCATTCTCAGGGAGAAAATGTTGCTCTAAAGAATTCCTTGAGTCTGACTCAAAACTCTGGGTCCAACTTCAAAGGTCCTCATGTGAGATTAATAAGCAACCTAAAATATCAGTCTAACTCAGGGACTTCGCTAGCAACCTCCCCAAACTCACCCATGTGCTTTACACACCTACTTCCAAAAAGGTTCATTCCTCAGGTAAGTCTCTACTCTTGCACTTTAGTTTTCTCTAAGAGAACTCAGAGAACTATTCAAATGTCTATGGTCTTTGCCTGGGTTTAAAAAAAGAAAACACCCATAACATGAAACAATTGTGCTTCCGCATAGGGAGAGGGCTCCCAAAGAGTGGGGAAGCTGGGCTTCCCAACTCCCTGTGCCTCAGCTGGCACAAATCTGCACTAAGGAATATGCTCCGCCGGACAGATGCCAGAGCCCAGCCTTGGGATTCTCTCCACTCCAGGTTCCTTGCAATGGGATTGTACCTGCCCCTTTCAGCCATTACTTTAATATTAGCATATGTGCTTCTGAAGCACGCACTCAGCCATTACTTTAAATCATTAACTCCAATATTATTCAATAAATGTCCTGTGTGCACAGCACTGACACTCTGTAAACGTTAACATATACCTATTGACATATGGACCCTGAGACTCATTTTCACACACGCATGCACACCCCCCACCCTTGAATTAGGACGTGTTACCAAATTAACTCTTTGGTCTAACATGGTCTGGGCACCTATGACCACGTACAATTTAGTCCAACGGCTATCAGTATACAACACAGCCAGTCTGCTGTCACGTCCATCTGCTCAGCAAATGTACTGTTCTTCCCAACATAACTCCATCTCAGAATAGCTTAGTCTACCCTAAGCAATTCTGTATCACCATAACTTAGTCTGTAGACTAGTGAGGATCAATATTAATAATGAAAATCACCACTCTCCAAGAATTTACCACATGCATTCACCTGAATTATTTCATACTACGATTTTCTCCATGTCACAGTTTTGTAAATCAAGGCACAGAAGTTTTGCCTTTGTCTCCCCAACTCCACCACTCCCCAATCCCTGTGACCCTGCCAACCCATGATTTCCGAACCCAATCCAGCCTATCTTCAAAACCACTGAAGCTAAGTAGCCAGAGAGCTCAGTCCCAAAGACTCTAAGCACAAAAGGTCTTACTCTGAGCTATTTGGAGTCCCAGTCTAACCCCAAATTACCCCCATGATATCACAATCTTCTCTAGTGTAGCCTACAGTGTCCCCTCGAGCAGCTGTCTGCACCAATATAAACTACAATATCCTAATACAATTGTCTGTGCTGATAAGGATAGGCCCCAACAGCCTTATGTGCCCCTGTACCAAGCTACCCAATAAGGCTATGTTTGGACCCAGGAGAAACTACGCCTACCCCAGTAGAGTCCAGAATGGCCCAAGTTTCTCCAGAATAATCTAGGACATCCCAGTGGAGCCCTCTTTGCATTAATACTGACTAGAATGACCAATACAACTCTGTCTGCCCTAACACTGGCCAGAATATCCCAAGTTGCTCCAGGAGAGTCCATGTTACAACAGATAACAGACTATCTACAATCTCGGCGACGAGACTGCTCAGGACATACCGAACTACCAGAATATACATCAATTTACCTCGGTACACTCCATATTATCCCCCAGACAAAGCAGGGTTCCTGCATCTATTCCGGTATAGTCTAGTATTTCTTAGTCTGGGTTACTACAGCCTGGCTGGTCCTCGATTCCGTGTGCCTCTATCCAAGCATAACCTTGCCTGTCCTGGAATAGCCACTGTACCCCAGAACAGAACAATCTGTTCCACTATAGGTCAGAAAATCCCCGCATACATACATCTCTGTCCCTCGAGAGTGCCCGATGCACTCTAGTACAGCCTCGCATCTCTTCCAGCGTAGGCCTCGAGCTCACCCGAAATCCTGATCCATAGACTTGAAAAAGTACTTGGCGCCCGCGGGACGTTGCAGAACGCTCTTGAAATCGCCGAGGGTGATGCGCTCGGCGGGCACGGGAATCTTCACCAGGTAAGGAGTCTCTTCCTCATCCAGGTGGTAAATCACCTTCGTCTCTCCGACACCACCGCCCCCCGTGCTGCTGCCCGCCATGGTCTCGCCCGCGCGCTCCCGGGCTCCACCGCCCACCCAACAGGACTAAGCACCCCCGCCGCGCCTGCGCACACCCACAAACCGACACGCAAGCTAGGACAGGGCCGGGCAGGCGCGGGGCGGGCAAAAGGTAGTAACGAGCGGAGCAGCGAAGGTGACGGCGGGTGTGGGTGGGCCGCCTGTGCGGAGCGACCCGAAGCCACAGACGCCACCGCGAGCCACCACCACGGATGCAGTCAGCGCGCCCCGGATCCCCGCCCACCTCTCCCCATGCCACGTGACTCAAGCCCGCCCACTCCACGACGCTGGTGCCGCCCAATCACGTGATGGCTGTCCCGTCACGTGACCACGACTTCTTCCAGCGCCCGCGCCACGTGACCGCTGCCTTGTGCAACGGACTCCCGGCACAACGTATCTCCCCACCTTTAAATCTGGGCATCATAGCTTAACTAGCATCTGCACTCGAGTGCTGGAAACTAACCCCACTCGACTGTATCTGTGCAAGCAGGAAGCGCCAAACAACTCTGACCAGGACAAATAAAAGCACCTGGCTGCCCAACATTGGGACGGAGAAAGAAAAAGCTCTTTAAGGTCCCAGAGTATCCTGAGGTGGGTGAAGCCTTGAGAGTCATTTTCGCATTGGACCTTAAGGTAGGTCTGAGCCCCAGCTCCAGCTTTTCTAAGCCCTCCCTCCCAAGCAGGAGTGAGTTAGGGCTATAAACACAAAAGAGCCCCCTCTGCTTTATTTACAACACATGGGCTGTACAGACAGCTGGCCAGTATTACTAGAAACAAAAGGTGGGAACTGTCACCTTTCTGCTTCTCCTTCCTCACTTGGCCATACTGGTCTTCCACCTTTGAGCTGCCATGCTCAGTAGTAGTCCAAAATTAAAAATACCGGTGTGTAAGAAAATAAATGGGTGAAAAAAGATTAGGGAGGGGAGTGCTATATTTACACTAGAGTTTTATAGACAACTTTCCTGGTTCATTCCCACTCAGGCCCTGGCCCAGAAAGTGATGGGTGGCAGGTCCACGGAAGAGAGATCCTGTGTCTACTGGCCCCAGACCGCCTCCCACCCTCAACCACAATAGGTCCGGTTTCAAGTCCATAGGGTTGGGAGGAAGGGAAGGTTAGAAACGCAGACACTCATTTCCAAACAAGTCTCCCTTGAGAATTTCTCCCTTGAACTGGGGACAACATTCACGCTCCAGGGTATAAGCTAAGGACCCTGAGGCATAGTTCCCAAGTCATGCTGTCATTTGGAAATTCCAGCCTATACATAATGATGTCAGGGCTCTCCAGATTTGGGAAGGCCTCCTAATCGCCGGGCCTCTGGCCTCAGTTCCTTGCATTTCTGGCAATAAAAGAAGTCAGGGACATTGGTCTTCTTGATCTTAGCACAGGAGAGGTGAATCCATGTCCCACACAGGCTGCACTCAATCATAGGCCGCCCCGCGAAGGGCTTTCGGCAGTAACACGTGATCAGATCCCATGAGTCATCACCTGGAGAAAAGAAGGTTTATTTGGTATTCCTGCCTGAGCTCTTTTATCTCCAAACACCCCCCAAACCCATCATCCCTGCTGTCCCTGGGCAGTCCCAAACCTCTCACCTGATTCTACCATGATGTCCTCATCCATGACCCGCATCTCGCCTTCACTGGAGCTGGCATCTCCGTCTTGGCTTGTCTCGGTGCTGCCCACCTCCTTGCCCTCACTGTCAGTGGGAGGTGCTCCTTCAGTGTGCACTATGGCAGGGGGCCTTGGGGCTTCAGGAGGAGTCGGAAGCACAGGGGCTGGCACTTCACCGCCTACCACTGTTGCTATCTCCTCCTCCTCCTCCTCTTCCTCCTCCTCCTCCTCCTCCTCTTCAGAGTCTGTATCACTGGGGGGTGCCCGGGGAGGGCCAGGAGGTGGGAGTCTATCCCCCCGCTCTGCCTTTTTCAACTTCCGCTTCTTGCTCTTCTTGATTCGAGACCTCTTTTCTCCATCCCCAGGAGCTGGCCGAGGTCTTCGAAGCACCCCAAAGCCAGCCCCACCTCCTGGCCCCAACTTCCGGTTCTTTCGGTCCTTCTTTCGAGGAGGCTGGGAGAGGTCCCCTTGGGAAAGGGGCACTGGGGTCAGAGTAGTAGGGGGCCGGGAAGTTTGTGTCAGAGATGTAGGAGATAGTGGAGATGCCACTTTGGGCCCATCCAGATCAAAGAGAGAATCCTTAAGCTTCATCTTCTCAAGCAAGGTGGCACTGTCAGGGGCCTGCAGGCGAGAGAAAGTGGACCTTGGGGGTCCTGGCTGGGTGGGACCCGCTTGAGCTGCCCTTCTCTTCGATGATTTTGCTTTCTTAACAAAGGTCTGAATGGTTCGAAGATCTGAAGGAGCCGAATCCCAGCCATCACTGTCTGCTGCACTCTCACCTCGCAGAGGAGAACTGGAGCCAGAGGCTGGCCAGTCACTTTCCTTAAAAGAAGGAAGAGACCAGGGTCAGCAGGAACCTACTGTCACCTCAGCCATTCCACAACCCCAACCTGAAAACCAGGGATTGGATCTACTGAAAAAAATCCTACCCCAGCCACTACATTTCACTTTAATCAACATTTATCCTCAGGCTGATTCCCACCAGATCTATCCCCTGGCCACTTCAGTACTACTTCTGCCCTCAAGTTGTAAGTGCTCCCAACTGATCCCTACCCACAGCCTGTAGAACACAGCAACCCCAGACCAAAGACATAATTTAGCCATTCCTTTTACAACCTCATTTGTTACACTTTAACTTTCTTAAAATTTACCGAGAAACACCTTTATTAACAGCCAGTCAAGATTATTTCAAAATCTTGACCAATTCCCCCCAAATCCCCTCTATCATTTCTGTTCATGGCCAGTATTCTCTATTATCCTGTCCCCTCTTCCCCATTCCAGCTGTCCCATCACAGTTCCAAGAGTTTCCAATTTTCCTAAACTCTTCTTCACTTTCTTTTTTTGAAGTGGAGATTCAACCCAGGGCCTTTGTACCAAGCTACATCTCCAGCCCATTTTTAATTTTGAAATAATGCCTCACTAAACTGCTAAGTCGCCCAGGTTGGGCTCAAAGGTGCCATCCTCATGCCTCAGCCTCCCAGAGTGTCAAGATTACAGTCCTGAGTCACTGGGCTGGCTCAATTTCCCTGACCTTATTGGTAGGCTCTCCTCCAAATACACTCCTGCCTTAAATTAGTTTTCCGCACCTACCTCTTTGCTAGGAGGGATGTAACCAGCATAAGCCAAAACAAAACTGCAGAATTTGTTGAAATCTTCAATTGTTCTCCGCCGTTTCTCTGGTGGCTGAAAGAAAGGAAACACGGGTCACAGAAGTCAAACACAAGCTTAAGAGGGTCATCCAGAAAAGAAAGAAGGGGATTATCAGATAGTGATCAGAGAGCAAAGGGAGCACCTCACCTGAGTCTCTGGTTTGAGAGTCGGAGGTGGATCTGTAGAGGCAATAAAAGCTGAGTCAAGGCACTAAGAAAATAGTCTGTGTAAAATCCCACCTCTCCACCGCAGAGGTCCCAAGAGCACCCCTCTCCCTCCGCAGATCTACACCAGGCCGACAAGCCCCCAAGCTGGGCTGGACCCACCCCTGCTCCCTCTTCCGCCCCGAGAGGGAGGAGCCTGGGCGCGGCGCCCTCTCCGGCCTCGCTATAGCGCTCCCCTTCCCCCAACCGGAGCCTGGCGCCCCGCCTCCCCCTCGCTGCTTCTTCAGTCTACTCGGATCTCGCCGTGCCCCACCCCGCCATACCGCTCCCGGGGCCGAGCCTGGGCCACCGCCCGCCCCCGTCCTTCACACGCGCCCGAAGCCCCGAGTGCCTACCCGGCCGCACTCCACCGACCCGGCTCCTCCGAGAAGCCACGCGCCGCCTGCCGGCCCCCGGGGTCCAGAAGACCGCGCTGAACCGCTCCCCGCCCTCCGGCCCCTTCTACTCGAGCACGAGGCCGGGCGCGCCCCCACCCCCATCCCGAGCACACACGGGCACACTTCGCGCCCGGGACAGACTGGAGAGCCCGAACCCGGACGCGGCCCCACTTGCCCCCCCCACCGCACCGCGCTCCCCACAATTTCGCCGTCCCTCCGCCCCCATCCGGGGCTTTGGCCCCTCCCCGTCTAGAGCTCCCTGGGCTCCCCGCCGGGCCCCCAGGCCCCATTCCTAGCTTCTCCGGCCGCCGATCACCTCCGCCCCCGGACTCACCAAGTCACCGGGCTACGGATCTCTAAACTCTGCCCCCTCCCCTCAGCCGGCCGCTCACGCCACACCGGCCCCTCTGCCGCTCCCGCTGCCCCCTCGCCCATCGGAACTCGCAGGCTGTAACCTCTGATGACCGCCCCCCTCCCGCGAGTCGCCGGTCCTAACCCACCCCCACTCCGCCCGCCGCCCCTCCAACTACCCCGTCCGCCCGGCTTCGTGGCTCTCGCCCCACAACTACCTCCCAGTACATGCCTCTCCACAGCAGACAATACCAGACCCCCTCTCCGCACAACTACCTGCCCACCCTTTTAACAATCACCGAGCTATATCTGGCGGCAACTGCTAGGAGCTCCGGCACCACCACCACCAACTCCCCCACGTCGGCCAACTACCAGGTCCCTCGCCGAGTCCTATTCTACGTCCTCCCTCAGCAACTCCGCGGCCTCCAGGTTCCCCCAGCCCCGGCTCCAGGGCCCCAAGCAGTCCGAGGCCTTTTTGGCCCCTAAACCCCCGAAGCTCAGGGTTTCCAGCTCCTATCCCCTGATCCGCTCCAAACAGAGGATCCGATCTCAGACACCTCAAGCCAGGCTCGCACTGCTCTTTCTCCAGTGTCTCTCAACTCCGCCTTCCCATCGCCAGGGCCAGGCCCCCGACCCCTTCCCCGCACTCCCCCGCTGGAGCTCGGGGCTCGACCTCCAAGTTTGCCAAATGATTCCTCGCCCGCCTCCCGCCTGCTCTGCGCCGGTCGAGAGCTCACCTTCGGGACTGGGCTCCGCCATGGCTTCCAGCATCGCCCCCTCCCCTCCTCCCGGTCCGGCGCCCCCCTCCCCTAAGCCGGGGATCCCGGTGCCGCCTCTGGTGCTCGGTGTTCCTACTGCCTTGTTCCACAGAAGTGTCCGCTTCGAGCCGACAGGGACTCCAGTCCGCTAACCGATGCCGCCGCCTCTCTCTACCACTGCCTCCCGCACTCCCGGACCGGGCCCCCTCCCCCCGCGCCGCCGGCCGCCTGCTCCCTCCTCCTCCTCCTCCCTCCTCCCCCCCCCCCCTCCCTCCTCTTTTCTGCCCTCCCCCGGGCATGCACGCGCAGTGCACCAAGGGGCTTGTAGTCCCTCCGCGAGCAGCGGAAAGGAGCGCACAAGAGGCTTCAGAACTTCAGTTCCCAGAAAGCAATGGAATAGCGCAGGCGCAATAAGCCACTCCGCGCCCCGGGGAGTGGCGGGCTGACCGGGAGCAAGAGGGCAGAGCGGAAGAGTGTGCACAGGCTCCTTGGGAAATGTAGGCTGGGCGGGACCAAGACAGAAGAGGAAGAAGGGATTAGAACTCTCGGCCACCATACTGTCTCATTCTACACCTTCTTTCTCTCCAGGGGGACCGCCCCACTTCCGGCCAAAAGGAGAAATGATTACTGGGAGTTGAAGTTTTCGTGATAATGGCTCCCTCCTCTTTTCCCTCCCTGGGTTTCCACTTCACTGGATCCCGCATGCCCAAGTCAGTCTGCAAATGACATGCAACCGAGCCCTCTCAGTTTTTTTTTTTTCACTACCTCCTATACATGAACATCTCCTCTTCCTTAGCCTAGACTAACAAACTTGGATATGTGTATGTAAAGCAGGTACTCTCAAACTTTCTACACAGGAATCCATACAAGGAGAAAAGTATTTTTTAAACATATAAACCCAATACAAATATATACAAAGCTAGTATTTCACTCGTGATAAATGTACCATTTTTATACAAAAAGGAAATTCATCCACTAACAAAATAAACCAAAATATATTTCTATTCCTTCAACCAGTAACGCTCTCTTCTCTTTCCCCACCAGTGAAGCCGAGGACACCTTTGAAGACAGAAAACAAGAACAGCGGAAAACACAAGGCAAAATCCAATTCAGCTTGGTGGTTTCCTCTTTTATTGATGTGCCTCCTACCTTTCCCCCCCAATTTGTCCCTTCCAGTACACCAAAAAAGAACTTAGTGAAAGGAAGGGATTGTTGGGGTTCTGAGCCCCATGGGCAGTTAGAAAGGAAACAGAAACCAAAACCATCACTTGATGTGAAAGACCGGTAAGAAATCTAAAGCAGAGTGGAAAGGGAGGGTAAAGAAATAAAGAGAAAGGAGAGGTACAAGAAGAGGCCATGCCCCCCACCACCACTACCCCTCCTGCTAAGAAGGGCCGGAGAGAAAGCCTCAGACTTTAACATGTGCAGGTCCTGAAGGAGGTGGAGGTCAGGGAAGGGACACCACCTCTCTGTAGAATGGGAAGCCCCACCTCAGGGGCAGCAGCTTCACAGACCGTAGACACTTTCATCACTGTAGGCAATGTACAGAAAGAAATCTTCTTCGTGGTGTTCCTGAGATTAAAGCAAAACAGGTGTTCAGGCAGCCAGCCATCAGTTACTCGAACCACTCAACACTCAGACACATTCAAGAACCATTTTTTTTTAAAAGCCCTTCCGTCCCAGGGCTGGAGAGTTAGCTCAGTGGTAAAGCGCTTGCCTAGCACCCCCAAGACCCTGGGTTAAATCGATCCCTAGCACCACAGAACCAAAACCAAAACCAAAACCTAGTAGATTCTCTCCCTCACTGACCAGACCCTAACAATCAATCAGTACTACCCCTGCAGCAGTCCTAAGCAAGATATCTCAAGTTGTTATCTGATACCCTGGAATAGAGAGTGGAACTGAGTAGAGTCCCCATCAGAACAGTTCCCCCAGCTCCCCAGAACCTTCCTTCTGTCTACTTTCATGGGTCTATCCAAATCCCAATCCAGAATAATCATGAAATACCAAGCAAGCAAGCCAGGCGGTCCAAAAATTGCTGGCCTACACTTTCTTTCCATCAAACTGTCCCAAGATTCCTCTCCACTACTTTCCAGGCACCATACCTGGTATAGCTGACCCATTGTGGCACTAGTGGGTGGGATGACATTGTTGACAAAGAAAAACAAGGCATCTTCAGCTCGGAGATGAATTCGTTTCCGGATCAAGAAGTAGAATTGACCAACTGCCAAAGATATAAGGTGCAAAAAAGTCACTGAGGTCACACATGCCTTCCAGACAGCTGCCAGGTGGAGCCTCCTACCACAGAAATGACACTCCCACCCACAGGAGGCAAACCTTCATCTTGGGTGTGCTCCCACCTGTGAGATCGGAAGGCACCAAGTATTTCTTTTTGTCCAAGTCCCCTATCCGAGCTTTGGGAGCCTTTTCTACTATCACCTGGTAAAAGAGAGAAGGAAAATTAGTTGATATAAGGAATACACCCCAGAGCTCCACCCGTCAACAACTCATTACTATTATTTCCAGTACTTAAACCCCCGACTCACTTCTCTTTGTCTCTGTGCATGTGGTTCAGCGCTAAGTCTAGAGATCCTGACCCTAACGACTTACCTAAATATCCAGGATCGATCCCCGAATAGCGAGTCATAATACACAACTATCTTAAACAGAGATGCCTCATTACTCGCCTGGATAGATTCCAGATCCAATCTCGAAAACCTAGCTAGGAAGGACGCCCAGGTGAAGTTCAGGCTGTCAAATCACACAAGGCCTCCGCGCTCACAAACGCCAAGGCTTCTCTCTCTCGTCCACATCCCCTTCACCTCAAGTGGTATCGCGACACCTTGTTTTTTAACCCCTAATCATAGCGACAGCAGTTTCAGGTTCGCTCCCAGCCCCAAAACAGGCGGCAACCTGGCCCTGCGCTGTCTGCCCCACATCTGAGCCTCGCTGCAGCGTCAGCGAGTCCCGCGCCTCGGCCCTGGCGACTGTCCTCACCGGGACCCGGTCAGGGTATTTTTTTCGGATCTTCTCGCCTTCCGAGCGGCGCTTCTCGAACGGATGCTCCTCTTTGTACACGAACTTCATCCTCCCGGGAACCGGGTCGGACCGAGCTGGGCTGAGGGAACCTGGGGGGGGGCCGGGTCGGGGGGCGGCGGCGGAGGCTGCGACGCACGGCCTCAGCGGAGCGATCCACGAATTTGCGCCACTTCCCTATTCACCAAGCCCGCCCCCC